>JAODTT010596374.1:0-11918 GCA_025400115.1 Pentamera pediparva
TTGATCATCATTGTTACTAAGTATCATCATGATCCATCGAACGGTTGTAGGAGGAGTAGCCATTTGAATCAATTGTTGACAGATAGAGTGATAGATCGACATGCACGATCACAATAGCTCACCCATCCGCATGGCTAAGGTGTGCTAGAAATGAAATCACTAGTCGTCTACGCTTTCCGCATAGGTTGCCATTGCCCGTGCGATAATTGATTTCCAGGCTTTTTGATCATTGGCCAGTGTCTCATAGTCCAGTGGTATTTCCTTGTGACATCCAGGTTAGCTTGGGTCTTCCAACAGGTCTTCTCGTTTTTCTCTTGCTCTCGTCGTAGGATTGACGTGCATGGGCTTCTAGTATGAAAACACTCGTGGTGGTACATTATCTCTGAACATTTGTTGAAACCTGCATAAGCGGCCTGGGCAACTTTTTGATCAGTCTGAATGAAAAAGTGAAGTATTCTGTATCCGGAGTCGTATGGACTAGTGTTGGCACATTCAAATTTGGTGTACAGTATCTGTATAGGATTCAGCGTATATAAACATCAACTGTTTCAAAAACCAGTTCACTCAATAGCATTGCCTCCACTCAAGAAGCAGCTGAACAAGCAACCATACGATTGTTGTTGGTGTTACTCGGAACTACTTACTGTTATCGCAGATTCAGCCGATGACTGGAGCCAGCCAAGCGACCAATCAGAATCCAGTATTCGCAATAATGGATAGCTGATGGAGTTGTAGAATTGGTGATTATAGTAAATACCAAGTGTTACTATTCCCAAACATGAACATTATAGAATGGCAAAGTGAATACTTACAACGAGATCAGCATAGACCTTAGGCCCCAGAATGTAAGCGTGCCAGGCGCATATGAGATGTAACAAACGGCTATCAGGAAGCAAAATCCCTCCATTATGAAACGGACCTGCGAAGAGAAAGGGATCATGTTTCTTTGACGAAACACTGAAAAGGTCACACCAGCATCTTGGGTGTGTTAATACACTGTTCACTACAGCAGGAGGGTTCACACATATTCACTAATCATTCTAAGGTCATGTCAGAGGTTAATAAAGGTCAATTAAATGCTGTATATAAACCAAACTTGGAACATATCAGCTTCCAATTAAGGTCATCATACAAGGGACAAAATAGTTTCAGAGGATTAATAAGCAATAATTGCCAAACGATTCTTGGAATCAGCAATTTGCATCAGCAGGTCTACACACCCAAAACCATAATATCCCCGAACACTACTTGTGTCCCACAGATATAATTGACTCCTTCAGATATTGAGGAGCCTCACCATACAACATTGTGAACACTAGGTCGAGAATCTTAAACTCAATCCTACCAGGTACCAGCAGCAAATGGAGATCATGTAACACTGGAGTGATATGTACCTGTTGGGAGTTTCAATTTATTCCTTGCCAGAAGTAATAGGAATCCCCCTGGTCTTGTGGGTATGTGATGTCATCCATATGTGTTCGTTGTGTGTGCCTTGCATACTAACTGAGGACCTAAAAAGCAGTATTTTGTTGTCCCAAGAATGATTTCAAACTATTTCCGAATCTCAGAAGTTTATAAATAGCTAACTTTGTATAATTGTGTTGGGTTTTTCGTCCAGGGGATTGCATTTGAACACTGTCTTGGCATTGGACACTTGCATTTTACAAATATCAGCTATTATTATAATTCCTTTTCAATAGACTTTGATTACAGGATAGTGAGCATACCACTTGCAGGGTTGTCTTTGGTTGTAGCAGGTAGCAGGGGTCCGCTGCAATACTCCCATTCATCACCAATGACGAGTTGCCCAATGGACCATCACTCATCTGTTGAATAAACATGTAGTACAAATGTTACAATAATAACAAGTGAGCAATCCACCAGTGCTGGAGGACTCGAGACCGGACTCGTGACGGGGACTCGTGACTCGGACACGGAGTTCAATGACTCGAACTCGACCCAAAGGACTCGGTCCTTGTCCGAGTCCTTCACTGTTTGTGCATGTAAATTCATTGTTCCTTCCACCCATAAGCATAGTTTTTTACATATCAAAGCGACCTACATAATAGCGATGATTCATCCAACACTTTGGCATAGCCTATTTTTGTTTATGCATATGTTCTATTCAGTTACATGTGTGGACAAACTGCGCTGAAAATAGCACAGATCTAATTTGCATGAGGACTCGGACTCGGACACTGTGACTCGGACTCAAAGGTAAGGAATCGGTCCCGGACTCGGATACCAAGGACTCGGACTCGGATTGAGAGGACTCGACTCCAGCACTGCAATCCACTGACTGATGTGTTAAATCATCCTTGAATTGACACATTTTGTCCATCGATTTATGTACACTGGCCCTAGGTTTCATGCTGGCATGCTTCAAAGTCGAATAGATATATTGGGGAGTGGTTGGCCATATAGAGTACATGATCCCTACTATTTTGGAGTCTGGACCAAGGTCAATTGAGGTAAACAGAGGTCAAAGCCCCAAAACCTGGGAAACATGATATTCTAGTGATTGCAAAGGTGCAGAGGGTTCATACTTGGTTTGTGGGTGGACCATATGGGGTACATGATCCTTCTAGTTTTGGCATCTGGTCCGAGGCCATATGAGGCCAACAGAGGTGAAAGTCCAAAATCCTTGTAAACACGAAAACTAGTGCAGAGGGTTTATACTCGGTATGTAGGATATGTGATTGCCATAGGGAGAAAATGATCCCTATTGGTTTTGGTCCAAGGTCATCTGAGGTCAAAGTTAGATAATCTTGTAAATATGATAACTAGTGTAGAGGGTCTATACTTGGTATGTAGATTGATGGTATGGAGTACATGATTCCAATTGTTTCGGGGTCTAGTCCAAGGTCATTTTAGGTCAACAGAGGTCAAAGTCTGGAAACCTTGTGAACATGATTGGATGTCCACGAATGAATTTGAACTACGTGGCTCAAAAACATATCTTTTCAAGCCGTCAAGTTTGGCTGTGGGTTCGAGTCCACGTAGTACCCTTGAGCAAGGTATTCATCTCAAATTGCTTCTCTCCACCCAGGTGCTAATTGGGGCCATGTGAGGGACCTGTGTACATTTGTGTACCTTCATGGCTGCCATATACTTTCAGGGATTGTCAGAGAATGTACACAGTCTCGTTGAAACAGGGGAACACAATATAAATTCACGCAATATTATTATTTTTCCAACCCAGAGGAGCGGAAGATTCATGTTCAACGAGACTACTCACTGCCGGCTGACGAGACTTATTGCAAATATCCCACTGCAATGTCCACTGAATTACAGCAGAACCAGGAAATAAAGACCAAGACCTTGCCCAATCACAACTGCAGCTACTTTGGGAAAAACGCCGCGGTGTATGCAGGACTTGAGAGGAGATCGGACAGCCCAGCTCGAACCTCTCATACCATGCACCGGCCTACCATCAGGCATCATGTTGAGTTCAAGTTATGTTTGTATGTCCACAAATTAGTAAGTACTGTATGTGCACCACACGACCTACATGTATGCCTGAAACGGCAGCAACTTTGGGATCGTCAGAGAGCATGTGGTTTCCTATGATTAGGGTAGTATCTGTAAAGCGTGCTTTATAAATACTAGATATTATTAGACATCATCATAATTATCATTAGTGTAGCATAAACCCCCACCTAGGCACGAACATACATACCATGGCCGGCCTCAAGTAAAACGCAGTAGTGATGGTGATCATGTACAAGATGTAGGCCACCAATCGTGAGTAGAACCCAAAGCGTCCGTATCGCTTCCATTTCTCGTACATGAGGACAGTGATCAATCCATCGAGGGACTGTGCATTCTCGTCCTTACTGGTACGGCTCTGCGGAGAGAGAGATTGTACACAGCTGAGATATTTGAGGCATCACAGTTTGAATCATCTCTACTGGTACTCAGAACATGACCCCATACATGTGACAGTCAGAGTCAGCAGGGAGGGGGAATATGGATAAAGGCAGGGGCCCTTATGAGGGATGAAGGCCCGGATGCGAGGGCTGCTGGCCCAAGCCCCAGCGAGGTTGCTGTGGCCTCCTCCAGGAACATTTTGAAATCAAAGTGCTCCAGGTGCGTTTTCCTGCAATTTGGAGACAAACTATTGATGCAACAAACTTCATGGAGATAAGCTCAGTCGATAGAGCTCTGGACTGCTGATTGAGAGATTGCGAGTTCCAATCCGGCGAAACCCGATCAGCTTTTTCGATGCGCCCTCAGGCAAGGCGCTGATCTTCAATGCTCCTCTCTACCCAGGGGTAAATTGGGACCTCTGAGGAAGTTGAGTACAACAGGCACTGTCGCTGCTGCCACTCGACTTATCCTTTTCAAGATTGTCAGATTGCGTCCTGCTTCCTGTGATCAGGGTAATATATCTTTGTTACAGCTGTGATGAATGGGTATATGAGAACCAGATATTGTTCATCACTTTAGGGCATTTTATTGCGTCTGGCAGAAATAGAGAGGGTGCATGCCCAGGTCGCCCCCCTCCGATAGCACTAATGGTTAGCAGTGGAAATAGCTGAATAATCCCCACTTGTTCATCATCAATTTATTGTAATCGAATATTTATTACCGTGGGTTCAACAAATCAGTATGGTCAGCTGTTGTGATAAGGCCAAATAAAATAATAGTTTTGTTTCCGGTTTCCCGCCCGTCCCTAAAAATAGGCGCCGATGAGAACAATTTTATAGCCTCCAGCAAGAGAGAAAAAAAAAATCTAAATCCTTTCTCTTCTCTTTTCCGCCAGTGCGGGATCGGCAAGCAGGGTGCGGGAATCGTGCTGCTTAGCGTGAACACTGATTTGCATGGATTATGTTCAATTCTAAACATTGATGGATTTGCAGGAGAATTGATACATAGGCCTAATAAAAGTAATAGTAAACTGGGCTGAGTGAGCTATTGTGGATATGCCAAAGGCTTTTCGGAGGTTAGCAGAGGTCAATAACTCGCTACTCTCCATAAATGACACAAAATTTGACATTGGTAGGCTACATGACATTGGGGATAGGCCCCTAGGCCCAATACATTGGAATATGACAGGAATGAATACAAAAACGAAGCCTGTTGTTGGCCGAGGCCTACAAGCCTCATAAAATATTTTTGCAAAATAAAATTTCTCGCCCACCTTCCGTCCCATTTTTTCACAGAGATGTAACCGGAAACCAACATATCATTTTATTTGGCCTAAGCCAATCATATTCCAGATTCACTGTTAACAGCTAGTTGCACACTGTTTAACACCTCACTTCTTACGCCTCACATTTTTTTGTGTATTAACAGGAATTGCACTGATGAGGAGAATTTCACCGCTGCTCACTGTGAAATTAACATAGAACTCTTCGTGGAGAAGCCATGCAATGCTTGACCCACTAAGACCACTCCGTTGGTCAAATCATACAGTCAGTTCGGAGATAGCTCCTGGGCATGTGTCAGTGTCCCCGGGCACTGGCATTTGTGACAAATGCCTCCACAGTGTTTCAATGGAGTGCGATCCCTGAGAAACTCCACATTGTTACTCCCTCGCTGATCGACTTATCTCAAATTCGGCTCTACATGCAAGAAACATGTTGTTTATTGGTTTCTGCATTTACTGTATGCTAATTCAGCCAGAAGAAATCCCATGAAACTCACAGGCTGATCCACATGCCATGTGTCACATTAGCATACGTTTGAGATGTCCTCATATTTTGTTGAACCCAGCTTAAAATGGAATAGTCCTCCTTAATTGTTGATGTATGACGGTGCAAGCAGACGATGTTAATTAGCTGACATCTTGGAGTATGCCAGCCTTGAGAAGTGGAATATTCACTGTCAATTCTGGAGTCTCTAATAGTTTGTTGAGAGCCCAAGGTTTCCAGGTTAAATTATATAACACATTCTTTGTGGTTATTCGTGGAAATCAGCCGGCAGTTATGGTAACTTTGGTACCAGGGCTGGAGTCGAGTCCTCTCAATCTGAGTTCGAGTCCTTGGTGTCCGAGTCCTTGAGTCCCCATGCAAATTTGATTTGTACTATTTTTAGCACAGTTTCATAAGCACTTCATTGCTTAGGCTACTCAAAAGCATGAATAGGCTATCCCATGGTGTTGGATGCATTATTGCTATCATATTAGTAGTTTTGACATGTTGAATACAATGCTTTTTGATAGTTATGAGTGGAATAAACAATGAATTCACTTGCGCAAAAACAGTGAAGGACCCGGACAAGGACTCGGACCCCGAGTCCTTTGGGTTGAGTCCGAGTCCGAGTCCTCGAAATAGCCCTTGAGTAGCCCTGTTTGGTACTGCCTGAATCGGCGAGCATGGGAATCAATTAGACAAATTGCGCACTCACCATGCTGTAACACCGAACTGGTATTTTCCGAAATTAAAATCGTCGAGTACGAATGCGTCTTCACTTACCTTATTAACAAATGCATGGAGACATGACTTTTGGTTGATGGTACCGTCGGGATTGATACTGTCCAGGTTATCCAGCTCATACCGGGCACAGGTGGTTGTCACGTACTTCCACGAGACCTGCCTCTCCAGGCCGACGATCAGACGGAAGATGGCCACCCTCGACAGCGCAGCGCTCAACGAGAGCACCGTGTAGCCTTGCCTGTTCTTGATCTTGGTGTCAGCTCCGAGTTCATACAGAAGCTTGAACTGTTCCTGCAGAGCACAAGGAACTGTTAATCCCTGCATTGATTCACACACTAAATAATTTATGTAAATAAGTAATATATATGGTTGAATGATGACATTCTCATGAACGGGGATACAGGATAATATTACAGAGGGATATAATATCTAGTGCCTCTATGTCAATTACATGCGCAAAGCGCTTTACAGATATTACCCCGATCTCAGGAAACAGGCACGCTCCCTGACAACCCCGGAGAGTAAGTTGCAGCCAATTAGGTGCAGATCGTACTCAGTTTCATCACAGGTTCCCAATAACACCTGAGTGGGATGAGACAATGGAGATAAAGTGCCTTGCCCAAGGACTCACTGGAAAAGCCAATTGGCCGGGATTCGAACTCGCAACCTTGCGATCACCAGTCCTGTGCTCTACATGATTTTTATGTCAAAGATCAGTAAATAACTACATGACCAAATTAATATATCAAAACCTGATCACATCGAACAAATTGTACTTTGGTGGTATAAAGTGGTAACCTATCCAACTCATAGCCGAAAGGTCTGGAGCTTGGATTCAGATTGTGAAGACAGTGATGGGTGTGTAGTGATCCATAGGCACTGAGTAGAGAGAAGAACCCAGTGCCAGCACCAGAATAGCCTAGTGATTGCTTGAATGACAACAGGGTAATGAGTGTAGACCAAACCAAATACAGCACTTGCTCCAACAGCTGAAGCCTATCAATGTGATGTTATGGTGCAGTAAATTCATCACATGTATTAATTAATACCAGGGCTGCAGTTGAGTCCTTTCAATCAGAGTCTGAGTCCTTAGTACCCAAGTTTGAGTCCCTAGCTTCCAAGTCCGAGTCTGATTTGTACTATTTAACAGTTTAATAGCCACCACAATGCTTATGCTACTGGAAAATGCCCAAAATATACAAACTAACATTGGTACATCACAGAATGTCTTTCAGATGATCATACATGATGTGGAATCCCTGCTTCTTATGACATACAGTGAATGCTAGAGGGTCATTTCACCATTATTAGATGCAAACGCAGTTACTTCACAGATACCTACAAAATGGCAGCGCTCATGGTACCATGCACTATCATCCCCAGCTGGAGCAGCGAATGAAGTTGGCAATATTCATTTTAACACACTGTGATTTGCTTTCGCGTGCTGCCGAGTGTTGGGGATTCAGGGAAACAGAAAGCACATGGGCGAAACCGCTTTGTTTTGTGTTCCACATTTCTGTTATTGGTGTCTATCAGAGTTCGAAATAAGGGACCAGACAACAGTCCACTTCCCAAAAGAAATAGCTCCTGGTTTGTGGATTCTGGCATGGGACTTGAAGTTACTTTGGTAGGACCAGGAGCTTTGATCACCTCCTCGTCTTCTGCATTGAGGAGGACCACGGCTTTAAATGGGAAAGTCAACCCCAAAGGCTATGAAACCTGGCTCACATGCATTATTACATACGTTACAGTGTCGGTCTGCTCTCAGAACATTAAAATAATGCATGCTGCATCTGTTTCGTCAGTGTGATCAACTGAAAAACTCAGGGGCTATATGGTCCCAAAAATTGTGCCTGTTCTATATGAGTTCATCAGGACCAGGGATTATTGATGCATTTCAGGGAGCAAATAGCCCATGGGTCCCGCTTATCGTGAACCCTGTTAATAGTCACCACATCATTGTGTATAACAGACATGTGAAGGGCTGTGTTTCTGTTGGTATCCTGCAGGTTAATATTAGCACCCTTGCTGTGAAGGTAGAGGACAATCTCAGGCTTCCGTAGACAGGCGGCAAACGACAACGGGTACTCGCCATAATAACACAACCTGGGAAAGAGAGGTTTGGCACATCAAATATCCTGCTAAAGAACGATATATTAATGATGAAATGATAATAATGGTGCATTTATATAGCACTGAATACAGCTCACGAAGAGCAACAATCTAGAGCGCCTCACAAAGTGAGGTAGCTACAGATCACGAAAAGCCTGATCGAAAGAGGTGTGTTTTCAGCCGCGACCTGAAGAGAGGGACAGTTGCAGCATTTCTGACAGAGATGGGAAGAGCATTCCAGTGAAGAGAAGCAAATTTACTGAAGGACCGATCATCGTAAGATTTTGTACGGGTGGATGGAATGACAAGGAGATTTTTGTCTGAGCTACGTAGGCGTCTGCAGGGTTGATTTGAACATAACAACTCCCTAATATAAAATGGGGGACTCGTGGTGAGAGCACAAAAAATTAATTCAAAGAGGCAAGATCGTCTAGCAGCAACTGGTGGAGAAGCAAAGGCCACTTTTGCATGATGCCACAATGGAAAATACTGCATTTCGATATATCATCTCTATGTCAATGCAAATTTAGTACCGATATATCATAAAAAAAAAATTGTGATCCCATGCAAACAGCATTGTTGATTATTCGCCGGGTGTTGGGAGATGATATTGTCTCTTTAACATTCATATGGTGAAGACAGACAACCAGCAAAGTCACGTGGCTTCAATGTAATTCCTCGACACAGATTAGTGAATTCATGCAAGGTACTCAGAGCGGGATGTCTGTCTCAAACATGCACAGTAGGAAGGGGCAGAGGAGTGAGAATGTCTCAAAATCCAACTGTCCCTCAGGCAATAACCATTCTCTGTTGAATGATTACAGTACATCTGACCTTCAACCCACCCTTCATGATCGGTATCCCCGCTGAGCTTGTATCATGTACGTACATATCTACCTCTGGTATACAATAGTCATTCTTTGATGGTCACAGTACACATGACCATCAACAGTAACCATTCTCTGTCAAATGGTTACAGTACACTTGACCTTCAACTCACCCCTCATAATTGGTCTTCCCGCTGAGCCTCTACCACTCATGCTCATACTGTACATCCACCTCCCGCTCACATTCGCTGGTTTTGCCCCATTGATCAATTGTAGAAATATATGTGACCTTCAATTCACCATTGGTCAATTGTTACAGTATGTGTGACCTTCAACTCACCCCTCATAATTGGTCTTCTCGCTGAGCCTGTACCACTCGTGCTCATACTGTACATCTACCTCTCGCTCACATTCGCTGGTTTCGCCCCATTCTTCAATTGTAAAAATATATATGACCTTCGATTCACCATTCCTCAATTGTTAGGGTACCCTATGTGTGACCTTCAACTCACCCTTCATAATTGGTCTTCCCGCTGAGCTTGTACCACTCATGCTCGTACGTGTCCCCTCGGGTCTTCTGCTGATCGGTGGTCATGAAGTAGCTGCCACAGCACCTCTGGTTCACGTCTGCCCCATTCTTCAGGAGAAGTTTCACCAGTGCAATGTTCTCATTCACCAGAGCCAGATGTAGGCAGGATTCACCTGTCAGTCACAAAGAAGAGAAAGGTAACACAGCAAAATATAACAGGGCTCGATCCTGGAGCCCGAACACAAAACAGGAACACTGTTCCACAAAACAAGTTTTCCAGACTGCCATGTGCGTTGACTGTTTCGTGTTTCACAAAACAATTCATAGGCTCCCTCCAATGGTTGTTCAGCTATAACACACATAACTACGCTCACTACTTCTCACAAAAGCAGGGCAGGTATTAGGCAAGGGCTCAGCCTCTCAGGGTTTTCAGCCCTCGATGCCTGCATGATAACCCCCAAAGTGGAGTCACGGGGGTGGTAAATTACCCATATACTGTAGTTAGTGTATTAATGTACAATTTGTAGGCTATTCCTGGCATTTTACAGAAAAAAGGCCCCGTAAGCCAATATAATAATTCCTGCCCTGCTCACAAATAATTGCACATGGTTCCCAGTTTACACATGGGTAGCATAAGACAGTCAAGGAGACACACCTTGTCACACAGCACTGCTGAGAAGCCTCTCGGTTTCCAAATCACAATGTATTTGGAGTTCTACCGATCGAGCTAATCCGCTTCCGTCTTCACCTCAGTGAAGAATATATGGCCAGGCAGTGTACATAGAGCCCGGGAGAATCCGCAAATTGCGAAATACGACATGCTGATCGTGGAATTCAGCTATTTTCGCAGAATTTTGGTAAAAACTCGGGGGAACAACTGTAAAAAATAAACATGACTGTTGATAATTCATTTCCCTTCTCCCTCCCAGGATCCCCTTGAAAATAATTGTCAACAATTTATTTCGTTGTGGTTCTCCTCTTTAGGAATCGATGTGCCTGTCGTGTGCTGAATAGCCTGACACAAAAAAAAGTCAGAGCCATCAGCACACACATTGTCCCGCGCGCCATGGTAATCAAGTCTAATTGCTATTAAATTAAGCCAAATCCTAATTGAGTGCCTACTACCCATGCAGTGCCCAGCACACAATATACTCATTCCGCTAATTATACTGATTGGGTCTATCCTATGTAATCAATAAGATAGACAACTTACATAGCGAGGACACAAGGAATTGGAAAATCGAAGCATCAAAGGTCATTGAAGTCATTTATTTGTCAATTGCAGTTGTTCATCTGTGGAACTGTTAGTTTATTAGGTGTAATAATGTGAACAAATACTTGCAATGACCTGCATGGTCTATTCATTGGGTGATATCAAAATTGATCACTTTTACAAAGCTCAGCAGTCAACCCGGCCATGCCTGTAGGTACGCTAGGCGAAGCACTACGGCACACGAGCATTGCTGTGTGTGATACAGTATGTGCATTCTGTACATGTACAGTGACTCAACCACAGTAGTGTACATGTATGCATAAGGATATGCACAATATCGTAGATCATAACGACTTAGCGGTGCACAAAAAAACTTACGTAGCGCATGCATGCAGCCTTTACTAGGGTTGCGCGGTATACTGGTACATGCACTAGTACTGGTTTTAATGTCGTAAATATTTGTTGAATTTACCATTAAACAATATTACTGATCGGCTGGACATCCGATCCATTATTATAATCACTGCCCATCATTATATAATTACCCTCATTCACAATTAATTGTCAATCCCGCCTGGCGGCACTTATCATCCAATGTACCTTGACACAGACGTACATCGCAGCTTTCACAGTTCACTAACAATGATAAAACTGCATGCAAGGCTCATACCAGCTTGTTGCAACGGAATGTAACTCCTTTCTATGCATGTAGCAAGTTAGCAGCACTGAGATGTTCGAAGGATAAATTTTCCAGAACCCCCCCTGTTATGGAAATTTATTAGCAATGTACCTACCTTTCATAACTTAACACTAGCAGTGTCCTAGCCTATTGTGTTCCGTATCTGGCATATATTTGT
>JAODTT010597485.1:0-11909 GCA_025400115.1 Pentamera pediparva
CCCACCCCACACCCACCCCCCCACAACCCCCAAAACACCCACAACCCGCCCCCCCCCTCTTTGGGGGGGGGGGGCCCAGGGTATATAAGTCACATCATCAGCCCACATCACTGGAGAAGACTAACTGGCGTGTCTCCCACTGAGTCAATCAAATGTCTCTAGGCTAATGGGTTTTTAAGCATTATCTGATCCAAAATGACAGTAAGATTGACCGTTGCCTTCAATCATCATCATACCTTAGTGTTTTTGTGTATCCTGAGACCTAAGAGCACTATTTTGTTCTTGGCATTAGGTCATGGTCATGAGAGGACAAATGTCAAAATGCTGGTCTCACACAGGGCTCGATGGGATGACTGTGGACTACTGATTGGCGGAAATGTTTGGGATTTAAATAACATCTAATGACACCACACAAACAATGACACGAGCTAGCCCTGCCTGGTGGCGTGCCTCACCCACCCAGGAAGTTTTAACCTGATCGCATGTAAGGTTTAGCAATTATGAGCGAATGTGAAAACGGACGAATGGATGAACAAACAAACGGACGAACGGAGAGACACAATGACTGCATGAGCTGCTCAGCCACAGCTCAAAATAAAAACAACACGAAGACTTGTGATGTTCCAAGTGTATTTCACTACTTCGACTCTTAACCTAACCCCTCCACTGAATCTCTCGATAAGTACCTGATCTAATGAAAAACTCTAACATAATGTTGTGTCATTGCGTGTACTCCCACTTCAATTCCGTATGTGTCCATTCTTGTGTAGATTCGGTCCCTGGACCAGATACCCGTCGTACAACGATGAAACGCCCTACTATCACGCTTCGTCGAACTACTACAAGTCTCTCCGAAAACACTGGAAGAGTGGCGACAACATCGGCTGATATCGCGCGCCGTACGACATTTTATTACTCCGAACAAACGGTCTCGGTCTTTGACGGTCTCGTGGGGGAAGAAGGGGTAGCAAACAGTCCATCATCACCTCTATTGAACCATCAGAAGCCTGTAGCCGGTATGTCTGATCATCTGTGTTTTGTACCTCTCTTTTACATGTTCTGCAATTTTATACTAGGCCTGGATAAAATAGTATAGGTCTATGTTTGCCTGAGAGGTTGGGTACGTATGGATGATGTGGGTCCAGTAATGAGATATACTCAAAGCAGTGTGTGTGTGCTTTTACTATCGTGTGTGATTGTGTTTGTGTGAAACGACACTTCTAAACGCGTGATTATTCTATTTCCCTATAAGAGGATCGCGTTTCACACCATTAGCCCATCGTTCACTTGGATATTCACTTGCACTCAGAAAGGTTGCTAGTAAGCTAGATACTGGATGCAGAGCTACTGTCTACGCACAAGGCACAAAGTCCGCAGTGTGATGGAGTATGCTTCTGTGTGCTGAATGAATGCCTCACCCACAACCCAAATTTGATAACAGCCAGAAGGAGGCACTCAAAATCATTGGTGTTGATGAGAGTGCAGCTTGTACGGAGCTATCCATCCCAGCCCTGGATCACATACAGCGAATTACTGCAGTCACCACACTTTACAAGATGCACACAAGTAATTGTCCAACTGATCTCAAGGCCATGCTTCCCTCACCGCTAATAAGACGCCGTGCTACCCGAACCAGTTTGTCCATACCTATTCATGCTGTCACCATACCAGATGCTGAAACTCTTAGACTTGACAGAAGCTTCATTCACTCTGCCGTTAGAGCTTGGAACAGTTTCCCTGAAAGGGTGGTAGGTGAAATCAACGACACTCCATTCTTCTAGATGTGAATAACATGGTTATTTGCTAGTCTAAGGCAGTGAGCCGTTCATTAGTTGTCCATTCAGCCTGGTGTCTACAGATCTGATGTGGCTGTTGTTCACAGTTGCTCTGTATATACGGAGAAGAAATCATTGATTTTTCCAGCGCCTTCAATACACTTGTGCCGCGTCTTTCGATTCAGAAATTGGATCGGATGAATGTGAATCCATACTGATCAATACTAATCAATGACTTTCAGGCAGCGGAGTTAGAGTGGGCCAAACTTTGTCCAAACTTGGCCCATACATAGCAGCACTAAATTCATAATTTAAGTTGTTATCCTAACTACGAAAATCGGCGAATTACTTTTAGCCCGTGTGACAGTAAATATTGACTATGATCAGCAATAATGCACCGGTGTTGTCGGAAATAATTGTCTTCATTGATCTGCAGAATGATTTCTAAGGAATATTTCCCCAATTTGGTGGCAGGTTCAATCGGATGCCGAGTGCGCAAATTCATGCCGCAAGCATTTTTTGGTAAAAAAATAACCAGCTATACCCCCACAATCAGGCATGACATGCATGTGGGATATGGAAATCTACTCTCCCTAAACACAACGACCCCTGTTCCACGACTTGGTCATTGATCGATGCCCAACAAGTGAAAAGAGAGCAGCTCTGCAGGAGTGGGTTTTGCCTTGTAGTCAATGATTGCTTCTTGTCACAACCTGAGTGAAGATTTAGGGGCTCCCCAGAGACAAGTAGCTGCCTGTGGCCATCAGGCTAAAATTGAGTATAAATTCTAGCATCATGTGATGAGACTGTCACCAAGAATTACTGATCTTGTTCTTTTCACAATTTCCTGAAAATGTGTGCAATATGACCCGACCATATATAATTTCAAGGAGCGTGAAATGGAGATTCCCATGATTGTAGGCCTATCCCTTTTAAATTGTGGCTCTTTTGAAGAAATCACAACGGCTCGAGTGCTAGGTGCGCAAATTGATAGACCATCATGCTTCTGGTGTTCCACACGGGTGTGTTTTGTCACCTGTCTCATTTTCTATTATATGCTAGCGAATCTGCGAATCGGGATGATAACTGCTCAATAATCAAATATGCCGATGATACAGTGATCACAGGGTACCTCTCAGGGGATGCGGGTTCATACCGATCCTTCTCAGTCATAAATAGGTTTGTTAGATGGTGTGATTCTCGTTTTCTGCATTGGAATGCAGTGAAAACAAAAGAGTTAATCATGGATTACCGGAAGAACAAAACAGATAATCCTTTCCCATTTATGATCCATGGTATATTGTGCTCAGAGAATCCCCAGCCACTTGGATCGGTCAAACGATGCGGTTATTGCACAAAAGGAGGTCAATCATCAACGCATTGTTTCTATCCGGCACTGAACAAATTATTTTGGACAACACACTCCTTGTTCATTTCTATGAATCAGTCATTCAGTCAATAATTTGGTTTGTTTCCTTGGCAATTTTACAAGAAGCGGACAGATTCATATTTGATTGTCCTCCCAAAATTGTTCAAAAGACCATTGGCCTGAAACTGCACATAATTATATCGGAAACTTACATAATGTCTAGAGTAAAACACATCTTGAGAGATGGGACCCGCTCTTTGTACATCCACTGCGGTTCCAATATATCTGGGCGGTGACTGTGTGTACCACGTAGTAACCAAGTTCGGAATAGGCGATCATTCGTTCCAGATTCCATACACTTGTTTATAGGTAAAGTAAGTATAGCCAACTGTCGCATGATTTGAGCGCATTTAGAGGGGGTGGGCATTAGCGTCAGGTTATTGTTTACCCGATTGCTCAACACGCTATTGCATTTGTTCTTGTATTATTCTGATATTTTTGTTCCACATCCAGTGTAATAAGAATTTCCCTCGTGAACAGTAAGTTATCAAATTCAATATGTCTACAGAGCACGCGTCGGAACATGTTTTAATCGTGATACGTAACGGCTTGCTCTAGTCACAGTACTCCAGACATTTATATGTACACTTCTATCGCCCAATGAAATTACCGAGTTCAATAACATCACGTCTAGTTTTGCTGTGATCACTTTATTTAAAGAAAGACCTATATTTCCAACAGTGGCAACTATTTTATCATTTCTGTATGAATGTGTAACAAAACGGCGTCAGGTGGACAGGTTGCTCCCTCCCTTCTCTGCCTCTTACAATAGAGCTAAAAGTTGGATGGGAGTGCGAGATACCTGTTGGTTAAAGGTGTAATAGTGTAATTCAGTACCCCAAATTTCAAATTTTGAAGTTCCAAACTGATCTCGTTCTGTCTTATCTGCATCATTTGCTTGTATCCCACTCCCATGACGCCATCAGAGGAATGACATCACTGTTGCTATTAGGTTGAAGAAGTAATCGCTGATTTTCCTCATCCATTCATAGAGGCGAAGTGACAATTGCATGTTAAATATTTTCTCCGAAGTCAATGAATGCTTGCATCTCTTCAAATTATCATTCAGATCAGATTCACCACTATCGAGTGGCAGAGTTTTAGGAACGTTAAATGTAAATGCTCAATTGACTAAGCATCACCTAGTAGGTCTGTCCCATTCCGCTGTCTCATCGATTGACTTTAGATGAGCCTGATGTGGCCATACCTGAACCCGTATATATTCTTGATCGAATTGAATACTTATCTATACAACCACCTCCGATACTAGTCTTGTACTCTTCATGTCATATGTGGCCAGAACATTTTCCAAATATTAGTATCTCCAGTGATTATTTTGTTTCACTTCAGTTTATGTGCATGTGTTATGGCCTAGCAGAGACATATGTTTTATTCTGATCGATAAATGGATTAATATGTAAACACGCAGGTGAGGAACCATTTCGACCATGACCATGCATGTAAAATGTAATAACATTTCGACTGCAAAGAATAAATACACATTCATATAGGTGTTCAGTGAGTCTTCGTCGCTCTTTGCTTGTAACACAATAACCTGATCAGGTAAATAGAGCTTTCTCGTATTCGTACAAGATTCTTTCCAGTGTTTACCATAGTGTATGGGGTTTTTTCATTCTCCTCTTTCTTTTGATTCCTGTGATATCCAGCTTTAGGCACAGCCGCCGTCGGGGCCTGTATCGGAGGAGTGTTTCTATTCACTGTCGGGGCTGCTATTTTCATCTTCCTCGGGTTGTCTCGGTAAGTGGCTTACAGGCAGCCTGACTGTGGATACCCTTTGCTTTTCGAATTCATTCATTTTAGCCATACTCGTCTGCTTCGTGGTGAAGACATTCCATATTGTATTCACTGCGACTGCGACATCACTGTTAGTCATGTTTTAGTAAACTTTCTCAACTACTCTCTGAAAATACTACACTGCCCCCAACATCAAGCCATTGTTTTGTAGATATAGATCCATATCACATTTTGGATTTTCAAAAGCAGTGTAAACTTCACAAGCAGTTCTTATGTTTATTCGTTGAATAACGATCAGTTCATAGATTCTATTCTTTATTCCTTGCCGAGGGCTAAATGAATATATGCAGTCACGCGGATAGCGTATGTGTGTGTTTGTGTACTTGCGTGTGGCGCCCATTTTGTGTACACGATTGATAGAGTTTGAAGGTCATTTGAGGTCAGCAGAGGTCAAACACTGGAAGCCTTGTGAACACTAACTCGACGAGGGAAACTCCGATTAGGCTCCCACATGGTATGTATGCTACCCATACTAAGTAACAAAATTCGATAATTTACCACCAAGGTCAAAGGAAGTCTAAGGTTACTAGATTTGATAGTCTGAAATCCTTGTGTACACGATTACTAACGATCAGTTCTTAGATTCTATGTTTGATTCCTTGCCGAAGGCTGGAGAAATCTATGCAGTCACGCTAATGGCGTATGTGTGTGTATGTGTGCGTATGTGACGCTAATCTTGTGTACTCGATAACCAGACACACAATGGTTCACAAAGTTGAAATTCGATACACGGAGTGTCCACTAGGAGAGGAAGGAGGCTTCCATTCTAGGTACAGTTTCAAGCTCATGTGAGGTCAACAGAGGTCAAACACTGAAACCTTGTAAACACTGTAACTTGACAAGGAAAACTCCAATTAGGTTCATACCTGGTATGTATGCTACCATACTCAGCAAACTGTTGAATGCAAAAGTGTAGTGGGTTCATGTGTGGTAGGTAAGATCGTCATATGGAGTAGATGAACTATATTGCTTTTGGGTCAGGTCAAAGGTCACCTACAGTCAACAGAGAGGTGAGAAATGTAAACCTTGAAAACATCATAACTGTGGGACACAAGGGAACACAAGGATCCATACTTGGTAGGTAGGTTGGCCATGCGGAGTAAATGATTCCTTTTCCTTAGGGGTCAGGTCAAAGGTCATCCGAGGTAAACGCCTACAAACGTAAATGTTGTAAACCTGTTAACTGTTCACCGCAAAGGTGTAGAAGTCCATGTACTTATTGAGTTGGTCGGCCGTAAAGAGTACAATATTCCTACCGTTTGGGGATCACGTCAAAGAACAACATTTGGTCAGTAACTATGTGTACAGAGTTTTATTTCGAACCAAAAGTATATTTCGAATCATAACATCTGCTTCGATAACATCTGCTGGTCTGCTACACAGACTAAACAGTAGGACTACAGCGAGGAATCTCGACACAATTTGCATCTTGTATTGTTTCATCGACATTTCTCACCACGGTGACACTCCAAAACACTCACTCTTTGATGTATCGTCAACTCATTTTTGATATGATATGATTTGAGTATCATTGAGTCTGGTAACTATAATGGTGGTCGTTGAAGGACCCGAGCGTTACCATATGGTTCTACGTGGGTAATATATTTCGTGACTCTGAGTGGCCCTCACTTCCTCTATTGGTGCCGGGAATAAATTATCGAGGAATAGCCACTCGGTATGCACTAAGCAGTAAAACCTCATTTCCACCGTCCTCCATAGCTCTAATTAGCTTCCAGCAAACAATGTACACTATTTTGTTACTATTGAACGTGCAAATACTATCGCCCCATCAATGTGGTTCAGGTCTAGGTTTAGATCGAGCTCAACGCCCCACTTATAACCCATGTAGTTCACCAGAGTTGAATATTGTGATAACCCAATCAATCACGAACCCTCGTTTTTCGGATCCACTAGAATAAGGCACTAGAATCAGTTGCAGCACCTCGCTCCGTCGACGACGATGAAGCTTCGGCGAATTCGAGGTGGATTTGATCCGGGTCATCAACATTATTATGACATTCCCTTCTATCTCCGTCTTTAAATTTTCAAATATCCCTGCTAGCTGGCTATAAGGGCGCAACACATCCATCCTCAATGATGGTTAGACATTGGATTTTTTTCGCAAATATTGATCATGAGTGAAATAGCCTCCAAGAGACTGAGCGAGTTCTTTAGGCTCTGAGGTCTCTGCCTCATTCAGGATCATGTGGCATCAAATTCGTTTACGAGGATTATGTCCCTCTTGACTATCTCACTGAACCGAAATGAATCACCAGATAATAAACATGTTAACCATATCAATGTTGATTTTTCCATCCTAACACAGCATGAGAAAAAAGTCGGATGCACCATCTGGACCTACACATGTGAACCAGAAATCAGACAGCCACCAATGCCGATTCAGTCCGTCACAAGAGAGTGGCCCGTATGATGCAGTGGTTTTTGGAAAATCGGCATCCCCCAATGTACAAATATCGGACCAGTATTATCTCACCCCAGATGTGGTGTCACACGTGTACTGGGCGGCAGGAGACAAGTCAGTAACGCTGGACACCCGTGTTGAAAGTAGTGGAATTAATGGGGGCGTCTATCAGAATAGTCCCCGGACGAGGAGGGTTCGGCCTGTTAATACTGACAGGTATAAAGATCTCAATAGGGGAGTGACCACGGGAGGACCATCAACCTACAACGCTCTACATACATATGAAGTCCCGGGAGGAGCCATCGGCTCCCAGACAGTGACCGCCAACAATCGCGCAACTTCAGGTAAACCGAAGGGGGAAGTGATTCATATTGACCAGGACGACGGGATGTATTTGGCTCCAATCAGCGGATGATGGTACTCGGTGCTGCTAAAACCGTGAATTGCATGGAGACTGCGCAATTCAATCGATTGGTAACATGTACCAACTGCCAACCATATCCCCTATTAACCTCTATAGGTTTGACCCACAATAACACAAGAGCAATGATTCATGGTTGAACTGATTTTTCACGAACTGTGTACGTAAGAGAAATTATAAAAATGTGGTAGCTTGTTTTATGATGAACACCCCATCAGATTGATATCAAGCCATATGAGAGAGCGTATGAGGCGTGTCATGTCAGCCAATGTGCTGAAAACGTTCTGTGACAACGTTTGTTTCTATTTCAAGATAGGTTTATATAACACAGAGACAAGCTACTGAGCAAGCGACTTGAAACCAAAATCATTCTGTGATCGCCTGTGGCGTAAGTTGTCTAAAAGTCCCAAGACGTATGGATCCGGAAATGTTAGCTTTCCTGTTCGAAATCAGTAGCTATATGGCTCTAGGAAAGACGATAGACAGATCGCTCATAGGCATACCACTGGACTTCAGACTGCAGATCTCAGGCCAGCCTCGCACCGTACGGAATCTGCTGACCGCACGGCTTGCGGAAGCTTGCGGTCGCACTCACGGTCTACATCAGGTCGCAGCCACCGCAACATCCTCAATGACCGCAAGACTGGCGAATTTCGACTGCAGTGAATTGAACGAGTCAAAAGTTTCAATAATGCCGCAAGGATTTTGCAATAACAAATAAATTAATGAGCCTGCACATTTTATATAGTCATTTGGCTTTCCATAGATAACTTGGAATATCGGTTCATAAACCAAGTTTCTCGGTTGATAAACCTAGTTTATAAGTTGATAAACCTCGATTAGTGGCTTATTGGGCATAATGCGTTGATAAACCAGGTTTATCGGTCGGCCTGCTAGCCTACCATAATAGCTTGGATAGCTCGGATAAACAGTGTTGGCTCCACACATGACAGACTAGGTAAGTCTAGGGGTCTGGCGTTTAATCCCGGTGGGCCACACCAAAGTCATGTAGCCTACTGCCGTTGTAAGTGTGATGTTCCACGTGGGCCATACCAAAGTAATGTGGCCTACTGCCGTTGTGAGTGTAATGTTCACGTGGGCCATACCAAAGTAATGTAGCCTGATGCCGCTGTAAGTGTGATGTTCCACGTGGGCGACGGAGTCGGGAAAACCATTCAGTGGGAAAAGATGTTTAAACATTGAGGCGTGAAACTCCAGCATCTAGGCCCGCATGGCCAACTGGTTACTATAGGCCAGGTCGGGACATATGTGATTTTTTGTATGTCTTTTACTCATACTTTCACTGCTGTTTCCTCTTTGTAAAGCGCTTTGAGATCCTTTTTGGATTACAAGCGCTATATAAAGCCGTTTTATTATTATCATCATTAGGCAGGCATTCAGGCCACTTTGCTGACGTGATGAGTAGATAATAATTATAAGACCCTATAGAAGTGAAACCCAACTTCATTGTGAAACATTTTGAGGGATGCCTCTTGTCTCCAGGCCTACACAGTGAATGTTGTGACTTCAGAACCTTGATAAGAGAAGGACAGAATGTTGCATTCATAAACGAAGTAAATGCAATTTTGGCTCATTTGTCTTGTGAACTATTACATGAGGTATATTAGGTCAAACCTAGATTCATATAACTTGTTTATTGCACGGATTTTGTAGTTACCTCCCACCGGGGTCTTACTCAAAGAGGCGCCTCGCCGACTTTGAGAGAAATTGAGACGCCCTAGAGGTCGGCCAAAATCTTGTGGGACGCTCTTTCTCCTTTCCTCCAAGCGAATCAACCTACTAGATTCAAACTTTAGGTGAGCTGAATATGGTTTCAAAGCTTCATTTTCTAGACCTAGACAGTTTTCTCAGGCCTGTCCTCCCAGGTCATGTTTCTAAGGTGCCCGCGAGGTGGAAGTGGCGATTGGTATGTGCTATGGTGATTTTCAAGTGAGACACCCCACTTCCGAATTCTGGCTAAGACCCTGCCTCCCACCCTTGGCATCACATGATCACAAGGCATGAAAATGCACAATAGCAAATTGTCTTTATTTTCACACAGGAATGAGCTGATTCGTTGTCTGTGATTTGCAGTTCAAATTGAGTATCAAATAGAAGGTACTGTACCATAATACCAAATCTACATGACCGAATGACCCTTGGAATCGAAACTGGAACTTGGCTACATGATATCAGAGAGCATTGAATTTGAAAGTTGGCTTATACTACAGTACTCACGATATCAATTTCTTGCGCAATTCGACCGTGGTTGTTTTCGACAGCACCTCCATCATGATACACAGTGTTTGATGACAGACGTACAGTACCCTGTGTTGATCAGTCAAGCCTGGGAGCTTCAACACATACTACACCTGTAAATACACAACATTTGTTAAGAAATGGTTATTTTGGGGGTTACAGGGTTCACATTGACATAATAGTATAACAATAACAACAAGAGTGCGATCCCCGAGTTGCAAGATCTCATCAGCAATCCTGTGCAAATATTGTTCATTAAATCACCTATATAACCCTACATTATTATTGCTCTCAACTAAACTTCAGATTTCTTTGAAAGTGGTTCCTCCCCATCAATCCTTATTTTGAGTGAATAAATATTGCTGCATTGAAACATGTTGCAAAGTTTGAAATCATGTGACTATTGCAATCACCAGATTTATTTTTTTCGAATCGCAAAATCAAATCACAATTTGCCTGAAAGTCAGGATTTCCCTCTCCAAATTCCACAATTCAACTTTCTGCCCAATTTCATGGTTGAACCTTGCTTTTCTAACCTGTTGCAATTTTTGTAATTTCCTTGAGACCTTTCTGCATGCACCTCATCGCTGGACCCCCCAACACCAATGGGTACCCCACTATAGTGTACCACGCAATGAAAGTAACCCACCCAACAGAAGTGTTACCATTGCAACCATTGCTATGGTGACCAACAACAGTCAATAAAGGCCTAATTGCAAACTGACTACAATATCTCATCCAGCCCTTTGAGAACGGTGAGATAATTATCACAGACTGCAGTACAGCATCCCAAGGTGATGTATTGTCCTTCACTTGTTCTGTGTTTTAGCATCACCCGTGTTTAGTGCTGTAGGCTGCTTATAATGCTAGCCTGGTCACTAACTCAGAGAAACAGAACAAATCAACACCTCGTCTTTATAGGAACTACATCGGCCTACTAGTCGCAAATCACTGGTCTGCATTTGGTGCACTTGATTTATGGCATCCTCCTCCCTCAAGCCAACCTTCTGCATCTCCTCTTCAACCTGCCTCTTCCATGTCATCCTGGCCATCCCAGCTTTCTTGCTCCAACCACTGGAAGCTCTAGCGCTTTCCTCAGGACATGGTCACCGACCCCTCCTCAGGCTCCTCAGCCACACCATCTCACACCATTTGTCTTTGTCAGCTGGTCAACCGACTCCACTGGACCAAGCATCTCCCTCAGATCCTCGACCCTCTCTCTGTCTGTGAGCTTCAGGGACTCGTGACTCGGACTCGGAGTTTGATGATATGACTCCGACCCGACCCAAAGGACTCGGTCCGAGTCCTTGTCCGAGTCCTTGACCTTTTCTGTGTGAGCAAATTCATTGTTAATTTCACCCATTACTATGAACAAGAACGCAACGATGCATAGTGATTCCCTGCCTTATTAGTATAACTTTTGCGATGTAAAATTTTTTTCCAACACTTACAACTAAAGTCACTTTGGATCAGACTAAGAAACAATAGTGGTCATGTACTTCATGGCCAACAGTTGGAATTTACCACAATGCATGATCACTCACGCAGCCACATAGCTGAGGTGAGCGAATAAATTGTCCTCCCCGAGGCTGTCTTCAGCATGTAGAGTAGGCTATGCCTCACAAATTTGGCCACCACAAACTTTCACTAGTAAAAGAAAACTTGAGAATATCCTGGGGCTGGTAGGTTTGTCAGCCATAGGGGCTTGATTTAGTAATCCGTACCTGTGAATGAGGGTCAGTGTCGGGAGATAGGGGGTGGGGTTAGTGTTGACATGTTGAAGGGTGT
>JAODTT010598595.1:0-11907 GCA_025400115.1 Pentamera pediparva
CACCCACTCACACACCCCCCCGGCCCCGCTACCCGGCCACCACACCCACACCCCCCCCCCCGCCCCCCCCCCCCCCCCGCGGGGGGGGGGGGCGCCCGGCTCCAGATCACAATCCTGGGGATCCTCATGAGGAACAGGGGATATTGAGCGACGACTCTTGAAGTGTCCGGAACGACAACTCATTGAGGTGTACCTTGGAAGTGATTTGCTGTCATGCAGTACCATAACTCATCACAGTTCGGTAGGCCTACCGTGTTTATGCTATACAATGCACTAACCGCCATGTATAGCTTATTAGGCGAGGTACGCCTATATCGAAATTCCTATCGGAAACCCATTCCTGAAAGACTCACATAACGGGAAAGAATATTTGGCCCATTCTCAATCATTTTTGAGAGAACAAAAATCACATCATCGAAAAGGTCCAAGCAACACAGAGGTGCGTCGAGGAGGGGGGAGAATCAGGCTACACATGTCTCCAGTTGGTGAATGCAATCAATATAGGCCTAAACTTGCCTCGAGAGAGCACCACCAATTGCTTGGACCGTTGAAGGAGAATCTCGTTGGCCACCTATGTTGCAATATCTTAAAACCTTTCTACATGCGACTGCTTTCTACTCGGTAACCCCAGCGATACACTCCCTTACACGGCACACACACTGTAGTGACTGTAGTTGTGAGCACTCACTCATTTACTATTCGGTATTTGTTATCTCTCTGGAGTTGCCACCACAATCACTTGAAGAGGCAATATCGTCTCGCAACACCCGGCGGATGGTCGACGGTGCCGTTCGCATGACGTCACGATAAAACGCCTTTTCTGCCAGTCGTCCTCAGACGATATGGCCTCTTCAACGGTAACTATTCTTAGTTAATCAAGAAGGATAAAATATTGTCAACCACGTTTACTGGCGCGACTAGAGCGACAGACATGTTATGTGGAGTACAGCATAGGCCTATGTCAGCGATTTCCTCGAAAACCTTCGCGAGGTCGTTCTCCGCAAGTCCTGGCGACTGATCGAACTCGGCATCTCAAGCAAGCTTCCTTATTCAATCCATGGAAAGGGCATCTCTCGAATAATCAAGACTGTTCACATTTGTTCGCAACACTCACACGGAACCGCTCAGAAAGCCTTCGTCTCACCGGCGAGAGGGCGACGGTAGCTTCCGTCTCTTTCCTGGGAACCCGCTCCCCCGGCGGCGCTCGCCCACGCGTTGACGAGCAGCCTTCTTTTGCTCCACTATACAAGGGAGTCGTCTCAAATTATCACAAGGTGTATGCTTCACACGTTGGTTGGCCGTCCGCTCCAACCTGCCAACCCCGCATACATTGGCTCGACAGCTTCCTGGAAATTACTCAGTTCGAGGAATCGACGCAAGCTTATTCACAACGACTGCGGGGTTTCGGGGGAAACGTAGTTTATTTACAACGCAAGGCGCGTCTGTACAAAAAGTGGTTTGACTGCTATAAAAAAGTGAAGACTAAAATAATGCGCCCTCTCTCTCTCCTTTTACAGTGAATATCACGTCAGTGCAACGGTAGCATCCACCACGCCCCGCATCGTCCTGTTGAGAAGTACTACCGGTACCACTATTTCATGTGTAAGCTTGATTCATTCATATGAAACCAATCACAGTGAGTATTTTTTCTCAACTCCACTGCCGATGACATCCTGCTGAGCCGCTACATATTTCTCCTGTGGAAGTGGGTGGGCCCAACCGGCAGCGACAATTATTTATTTCCTGCCAGGGAAAGTATAAACTAGGCCAGGTGTTCTTCAGCTCGACCAGGAGCATCTCGAGTGAACGTCAGTACTCCAGCAGTGGAACGGACAACGACAACCGGTCATTAATCTGTTAGAACACGCGGTAAGACGTCTTTTCTTGGTCCTATGCGTCGGCACTTCCCCTCCTGCCAAAGTCCCGAGGATCGCTAGATTCCACGCACGTCCTTCGGCTAGGTGTTGCTGTGGGAGACAGGGCAAACAGGGGTTACTCAATGACTGCTGAGTAACTGCATATTGAACTAATAATAATAACGGAGTGCATATGATAGAGTGCTTATAAAACGCTTTATGACGTCACTGGCGGAATCCCCAATTAGCACATTGATAGGGACGGGTATAGTGGGAATGTGTCTTGCCCAAGGGCACACCGGAAAACTGTGCAATATTACATAGGTTCTCTGTGACTTCACAAGACATATTGCGCAATAGCAAATATGTCTTATTTTCACATACGTTCCGGCTGAAATTCGGTTTGAGTATGAGATTTCCCAAAGGATGGGCATACTAAATAGAAGGTACCACAATAACTGAAGTCTTCATGACCCTTGACTGCTCCAGAGAAAGTCATTGTCAAACATCTGGATTACAAACCTATGTGGGGCTAAGCATTGCGGCTGGATGGCCCGTGGCGTCAATTAAAGACTATGAGGGAACGGGGAGGGGTAATTCCAGCAAATTCATTGGATAATTGTATTTTTCAATACCCCCTCCCCCTTCCTCACGGAATTTCATGGTGACAATGTTGGATGGTAGGTACCCATTCTGATTCGAGTAAATGAAAGATTACGTCATACGAATTATCCGTGGTTAACTTCTGTTAACTATGAGGTGCCCTTTGACCTCCACAACAGTAGGGATCACATGTTTAGTTGACCTACTAGTACTAGGAAGGCATAGCTCATACGAGCCGCTGTGGTAATATGCCGAAGCGCCACACAAAACACACGGCAAGCTTCGCGCCGACACGACTGCATATTCCACGACAGCATTCTGGGACAAAGAGCAAAAACGTTTCGGACCCCCTTCGACCAGTTGGAACCGCCTTAATAACGGTCATACTTTCATTTTAGATTGGGCAGTTGTGGTGCCGACGTCTTCATTTATAACCTGTCTTAGTCGGGTGTGGGGCACTCATGCGGCAGGTTCCAGCTTTAAAGTATTTGGTACGAACCACCAGGAGAGCGGACCACGACATTCATGGCAGTATGACAACTCTAACCTCTAATAAACGCTCGATCATCCCTGTAAACATTTCACACGGTAGAATGTCAACTTACATGATATTGAGTCGAATCGGCTGTCGTCCCACCAGCACCCCGTTCAACTCCCGGATGGCGCGGATGGCTTCGTTGTGATTTTCCAAGACCACTTTCGCTTCGCCCAGGGGTCGACCACTCGTGTTGACTCCGATGCGGATACCGCCCGGAACGACTGCCTGGTCAGCGAAGACGTCTATCAGAGTCGGTACGCCGACGTTCTCATCCAGGTTGCTGACGATCACCGTACACGTGCGAGATAGCGGCATCTGTGGACTTCCCATCCTCATACCGGGGCGGGGCATGCGGTGTCTCGGGGGCGCGCCGCCATAGCGCGGCACTGGGAGTGGGGGGTACGCACTGGTCGGCCGTGTGGGTGGGGGTGTGGGGTACGGATTCGTCCTCGGGGCGACGTTTGCCGTTGAAGCATTAACGGAATTCATCATCGCCATCTTCGTTACCAGCGACAGCTGCATAACCCTGTCCCCGATCATCGAACGGCGCTTCTCCATGGCCTTGGCGGCCTGGTCTGCGTCTGTGAATTCCACAAAACATTGTCCGTTGAAATTTCCCTCGTTATTGCAGATCATGTGGATGCCTCCTGGGACGATTCTCAAATCATCAAAGAAGGCAACAATATCGTTTTCGGTAGCTTTATACGGAATGTTCCTCCCGGACACACACCACAGCACCTCCTCATTCTCCTTCCTCTCTGGTTTGGCTAACAGGGGTTCACTTCCTCTACGCTGGTCGATATCTTGTTCCCGACCTCCTTGAGCTCTCATGTCTGTCTGTATCTGCTCTCTCGGCACTGACCTCTCCTCTAGTGTCCCTTTCTTAGCCGTTCCGCCCTGAACAGATTTCGAATCAATTATCTCTTTCTGACTTGGTTGGCCATTAGGAGGGCCTGGCTGCACCCGAGGAGCGGCGTGTCCGGTTCTCTTTGGGTCACCACCAAGAGAACTAGCCATGGAGGCAGGTGACGTGGCTTCACTAACTTTCCGTTTCAAACCTGGTTGACTACCACCAGAAGGCGTTGGCAAAATTCCAGCAACCTCATCAGGTTTAGTGGCCGCGGGTGTACTCCCAACATCCTGGACATTACTTGGTTTCTGCGGTTCCGCTGCAAACTGTGCAACAGTTGGTAAATCTGGGGACTTCACTTTAACGACCTCATCTCCCAAAAGGTGTGGTGGTTTGGGCAGTACTATGCCAGCGGTGTTCACTGCCGGCAGAGGAGCAGGCTTCTTCGGCGTCGGCTCGGGTTTAGGAGTGACTTCTTTCTGCAGGGAAGATTCCTTCTTGCCTTCTGCCGGTTTCGGTGTTTCACTCGGTCTGATAGTACTGGAAGAGCTGTTGGAGCTGCTTCTGGGACTCTCCAAACGCTTATCCAAATCCCTTCTTCGGTCCTTGTCGTCATTTCGACTTCGCTCCTGATCCCGTGAGGAGCGATCCCTGGATCGATCACGGTCTCTGTCTCGACGGTCTCGATCCCTGTCTCGGTCGCGATCTCTCCCTCTGCCCCTCTCACGATCTCTGTCCCTGGTCGAGTCCCGGTTGCGGTCTCGACTTCGGTCTCTGTCTCGGTCCCTGTCGCGATCTCTATCGCGGTCCCGACTACTACGACTCCGTTCTTCACGATCACGACTCACTTTCTCTGACGCAGGAGGAACACGAGGCGCAACCGGGGCTAGCTTATCCTTTTCACTGGCCTCCCTCTCGGTCATTCTTTTTTCTGCCTCCACTATACGTTGCAGCATGGTGTCATACGGGACCCTGCACACATTGATCTGCCGGTCACACATAAGCTTCCCATTCTGACGTAATGCAAGATTAATCTGCTTAGAATCTTGTATCTCCAAATAGGAACGACCGATTACCTTCCCACCAGTCCCCTTCTCAACGAAAACCGTCCCACGAGCAATTCGTATCCCATCAAAAAACTCGACAATAATTTTGGTGGTAGCATCGAACGGTAATCCTTTCAATTCCAAACAAACATGCTCGTCTTGGAGGCTTTCGTCTGTTACAGGGGTTTGGTTGTTCAGTGGCTCACGGATACCGGCAGGGGGGGATCTGTTTCTTGGGAATCCGTCTCCTCCTCTGCCAACTCCCAGTCTTGGACCAATATCCATACCTGGCCGAGGACCCGTTTCTCTGGGCCCTCTTGGTCTCATCGGCAAATCCAACAAGGGTATAGGTCCTCTGAAATCTGGTCCTCGCGCGCCTCTGCCCATTGGTGGACGCATGAGCCCTTGGCCGATCGGCGGACGCACAGCTAACTCCCCCTGAACACCAAACGCATTAGGCGGGCGACGAGTAGGGTCGTCTAGAGGTCTCTTCCTGGGAGCAGGATCCTCCCTATCTTTGTCTTCTCTGGCCGTTGCTGCAGTCCATTCATCTAACGGACACTTCGATATTATGATGAAGTAACGGCCCATGCGCTGTTGGTCTTTCTGGAAGGCACCGGCAGCTTCCTTTGGGGTGAAGAATTGAACCAAGGCACGACCCGTTTTGCGATCATTTTTTGTGTCAACCTGCATTCGAACTCCGTTTTCTACGATTCTCAAACCACGGAAGAAATCGATAATATGATGTTCTTCGCAATCAGGAGGGAGACCGTCCAAAACAGCGACATCTTCTCTGAACAGCGGTGGCCTGTCACGGTTGAGTACTGGTGGGTGTCGATCACCAGGGCCCTGTCGATCACCGGGGCCCGGAGTTTGGTTCATTCTGTTATTGACGTCACGAGGGCCATCTCCAATAATAGGTCCCTCGTTCCTAAACCGAGGATCGCCTCCAATGCGATTTCTACCTTCTTCGTGCATTCCACGAATACCTGGTTCATCAAGGTGTGGGCTTCGATCCCGGAATGGTGCATCCATAGGTTTAGGCGGTGGCGGTCTCCCCGATTCCTGAGTATCTCCGCGACCGACCTCTCCAAAACGGGTTGGTGGCTCGCTAAAACGGTCTCCAGGAGCACGGGGTCCCCTTTTGTCAATGTCAGTGGGGAACCCCGGCCTCACAGAATCTTCGGATCTTCGTCTCCTTTGATCTTCTAATCTGTCACTCTCAAATTCACGACTGTCTGGTGGATGTGGACGTGGTTGGAAATTCTTGTCAAATCTCGAAACTCTAGATCGAGGCGGCAGGCCATGTTGGTCAAATTCACGTCCTTCTTGGTCATTTCGATCGTTCCGCCTTCGAATCGGCTCACCAAATAATGGGTCACGCCTTTCATGATTCATGGAACCCTCATCGAAACCAAGAGGCTTTCCAGGGAAAGCAGGGTCTTCAAAATAATCTTCATCTCCTTCATGACTCCGCTTCATTGGGTCTTTGTCAACACTGGGTGGTTCATTTCTTGGTGGACCCCTCGCAAACTGCTGTGGCTCTTGTTCAAAACGTGGTGGTTCTCGTCCTAATATTTGCGTTTCTTGTCGCATCATCGGTTGGTCCTGTCTGAACCTAGGATGACCCATATCATGCCTCGTTGGAACGTCGAATGTGGGTGGCTCTGGCTTAAACCTTTTCGTGGGTTCGTATCCACCTTTCATTAGTTGCTCTTGACCAAACCTGGGTGGCGGCTCTTGACCAAACCTGGGTGGCGGCTCTTGACCAAACCTGGGTGGCGCTTCCTGTCCAAATCTTGTGGCGTGTTCATGGCCGAATTTTCTTCGTGGATCTTGTCCTGGCCCATGTGGTGGTTCCTGTCCGAACCTCGGCGGTGCATCTCGCCCTAATTTCAGAGGTTGCTGTTGTTCAAACCCAGGAGGTTTGTTAAATCCTGTTAGTGGTTCCTGACCAAATTCCTTCGGGGGTTCTTGATCAAACCTTCTCGGTGCTACCTGGGCGGGTCTCGAGGTCTGCTCTTGCTCAAATCTCGACAGTCTGTCACGGCCAAATCTTGGCGGTTGTTCTTGGTCAAACCTCTGGGAGTGTTCTTTACCAAATTCTGTCGTTGATCCGCGTCCAGGGGCCATTGGTGGCTCTTTCCCGAATCGTGTGTCTTGGTCCTGCCCGAGTCTTGGTGGTTGTCCCTGCTCAAATTTCGGTGGATGTCTAACATTTGAAGGAGGTCCTTGGTCAAATCGTGTGGGCTTGTCTTGTCCGACTCTTGCTGGTTGGTCTTCCCCAAATCTCGGAGGTTGCTCTCGCCCGTCTCTTGGTGGTTGTCCCTGCTCAAACTTCGGAGGATGCCTAACATTTGGAGGAGGCCCTTGGTCAAAACGTGTGGGCTTGTGTTGACCGACTCTTGCTGGTTGGTCTTTCACAAATCTCGGAGGTTGCTCTTGTCCGGCTCTTGGTGGTTCCTCTTTCCCAAATTTCGTGGGTGGTTCCTGTCTGAATGATGGCGGTTGTTCATGGCCGAATCTTTGAGGATGTTGCTGGTCGAATCCAGGAGGGTTGTTCTGGATAAATCCTGATGGTGGTGCTTGCCCCTGCATAGGTCTCTTGGGCGGTTCCCGTACGAACCTTGAAAAAGTCTCCTGCCCTAATGTTGGTGGCCGTATCTGACCGACATTTGTTGCTGGACCTTCTCCATGTCTTGTTGGTGCACCAAGCCCAAATTCCAACGATGGCTGTTTGAACTTTGTAGTTGCCGGTTCACCAAAACGTTCTGCTGGATCAGTTGTAGCCATTGCTGATTCCTGCAAAAATTTGGACGGCTCTGATAGAGCAAGTGGTGGTTCAGTTCCGAAAGTTTGTCTGTCTTTCGGAAAATATTGTCGGGCTCTCTCAAAATGGCTAATTTCGTTGACAGTTTTGTATGGATCATTCCCGAATTTGAGTTGCCCTAACCCACGGGCGGGGTCTCTTTCGTTGCCATAGTTATTCGGTCCTTCCCCTAGTTTCAGATGCTTTTTTCCAGGCTGTGGCACCACATGAGCAGAACTTTCTGGTTCCTTTACATCTCTTGTTGATTCCGCTGGAGTAATGGTGACTGTCAGAGCCTCTCGACGCGCCAAACGCGGATCTGGTAGAACTGCACTGGAAATGGTTTGGTGCTGACTCGGGCCACGTTCCACTGCAGGAACATAAGATGGCACTGCCCGCTGTACATTAGGGGGGTTTTGGGTAATCTCAGGCTCCCCTGGCTGTACCTTCTTGGTGCCAACAGAAGTTGGGCTCTGGGTGTAAGTGCCGTGTTGCGGAAAGATGTCGCTGGTTGTCGCTGGCTGTTTCATCGGGACATTGGAGTATGTCATGCTCTCCGCGGGGGCTCTGTTCGGAGGTGGCTGGGCATCCGACTTACTGCTTGAAGGGGATGAGAACCTCGCACCAGAGTACGTTTCCACGCCAGAAGTTGTCAGACGAGGATCTCGTGATTTGGTCGCGGCTGCTGTGTCCGTCATGGATTCGATCCCGCCAACATTTCCCATGCTCGTTAAAGGGAACACATCTCGCAAACGCTCCACCAAATTATCTGGGATCAGTGGTAAGGCAGCCCTCTGTTGGTTCATCTGATTATTGAGATCGTCTTTGGGAGGGACAGATGGGGACTCAGTCTGTCCTCCAGGTGCGACGTATTCTCTCCGAAGCGTCGCTGCCGCTGCATGCTGCGGGTGTGCAGCATGCAACGTGGTATTGGTGCCACCGCCGGAATGAGCATGTTGTTGATCAACGCCGCGGTAATGTGATAGGTTGCGAGGATCACCAGTGTAAGTCCCACCGTACACGTAAGGATCAGCAGCTGGTTGCACAAGAGCCTCCACCTGTTCACTGGGTGGTTTCTGGTTGATGGTATCCCGGATAGGAATGTCATGCGCGTGGTTCGCTAACCTGGTGTCCCTACCCGCTCTTTGGAAGTCTTGTGCAGGCTCTGATACCCATGGATCTCCGTAGGCCCCTTTAGGAACATCTGCTTTCGGTGTTGAGTCCGCTGGCCTCATATGTCCCTGAAGACCACTTGTCTGAACAGCTTCGTACCCTTTCTCCCGCAAGGCAGGTGGTGCGTCAGCAGCGGTGGCGCTGCCTGGTGGTCGTCCATAACCATACCCGTAGCTGGTATAACTGTCGCCAGCGGCGTATCCATAGGTTGCCGAGTTGCCGCCGACTATCGAATTGTCGAGTTTGCCCAGCGCCGTCTCCGGAGTCGGAGGTACGGGCGATCGATAGTACGCAGTGTTGAGACCTCCGACGTCGGTCGAGTTGCTCGTGATGGGGGACTCAGGTGTTTGACTTGTCGGAATCGTCTGACTCGTAGGCTGTGGCTGCTGTTGCGGGGGGTACGAGTCTCTCCTGGACGGGACTGAGGAGCGGCTCTTGGCGATCACCTCCTGCATCTCAGATTTGCTGCTCAGCAGAATCGACACAATGCTACCACGAAGTGGCTGGCTCTGCTTCTGCATCGCCTTCCTTGCATCTTCGTCGTTGGAAAAGGCGATAAAGACGTCTCCGGTCTCGCCACCGACGATGTGGACTCCGCCGTCAGGAATAGTTAGTCCTGTGAAGAACTCGCGGATGTCTATTGAGCTCGCCGACCAGGGCAGCCCCTGGAGTCGAAGGATTATCGTCATGTTTCTTCTCGATCACAGCCGATCTGCAGGATAAACAAACAGAAATACTTTGCAAGAGTTTTTGTCTCACGTTTACCGAGCATGTTTTCTTCGTTACTAATAGAAGGAGCGTCAAAACGTAAGCGGCCGTGTGCATTCCTGTATTTTCTCTCGATAACGGTCAGGAAAATGTCAGTCAAAAGTGAATTAGTAGGACTAACGTCTTGGGATATTACAATGTCAATGATCATGAGAATCACACGATGTGCAGCCATTTTGTAGAGAATTGTTGTTTCGCATGACCACTTCGAATTGAGAATAGATTTTCATTTCAATCTGTTTACAAGTATGTTACGAATATATAGTGTTCATTCAATAATCAGAGATCACTGGATGATGTAATATTGATATAAAACATTTCATTCGAGCAGCTCAGAATGGTGGAATTTGTGATTCTATTTGGGGCCCATGGGAATTCGTGTACATGTCCTGGAGCTTCTTGATGCGTCGAATATATATGGTAAGAATGCGTTATCGGCTGCCGTAAATTTCCCGCAGTCGGTAGACCTACAGGAGATCCAAGGACCTGGCTGCATGGACCACCAAGTTTTATCAGTATACCCTTGTGCAAGGAAATCCACTAACTCAGGTGGGTACTTGTCAGATGATTGTATGATGCGCTGTGGATGCATGGCTGCCCCTATTGGCAAGTCCTCCTAAAATTATATGGCAGGAAGAGAGAGGCGGAATATGATAAGCGTGGAATGCGCACTAAATCTGCATGTAATTAGTGCACCGATGGCCATGTGTTAAAGGCCGATGGAAGGCATGTGGATCGTTTTGAAACTTACATAGATGAAAAGAGCGTATTTACACTCATCGTTTCTGTGTAATCCACATTCATTGTTTGGGTCGAATGACGTCAACAAGTGGAACCAAAATGGATGCCGCACCCTATGATCGGGGTAATATCTGCAGAGCGCTCCGAGTCAGCTTTAATAAAGCGCTATATAAGTACTGGATATTATTATTATCACCACACTACAATGTGGTACAAGTGTCGTTTTTCGCTATCAGCACTGCCTCAACACTGCGGTGAAGCATGTGTGCCGTCAATTTTTCACTGCCCATCTATCTAGTAGAAATCAAAACCGGAAGCAGTATCTAACAACGCATCAACCAGTTATAAGCGCAGGCGTGCTCCATGCATGGTGTCGCCCCGCGTTCGAGAGCAGCTGACTCCTCCCAGTTGCTCGCACGGAGACGAATCGCGCACAAGGAGACGAGGCGGATCCGGGGAGTTGACTGCGCAAGCCAGCGCTTTACAGACAGCTTTACAGACAGCGAACATTCTTCGTTCGTCATACCCCCTGGGTGTTGGTGGTTGTGGAAATCGCGCCGTATATTACGTCATCTGGTAATGTGACGATAAACATCACTGACCAACCGATACACGATTTGTCAGCGACCCGATGTAATGTCGAGTTAACCGTCGCTCACGCTAAAGATGACCAAGAGGAATTCGATGCGACACCGCATATAAACCATGGGTTAAAATTGCTACTCCCTATGGAATGATGGAACTAGTAATCACTATCTGTGCCATTCGCTCACATCCAATAAGCTTTCGACGGTTGCAAGTACACGTGCTCACAGCGAGAAGTCGAAAACAGTCCCGCGTGGAAGAACCGAGATGACCCCCTATCCAGCGGCGTCGCGTTCCTTGACGAGGGGTACGGTACGCGGTTTTCTGACGGTGCTCCTGTGTCTGACGCCCGACGGCTCCGCAACCCAAACCTAGCACGGACCTACATTTTTGTTCTCCTTTTCACTGGAAGGTATGGGTAGGGGGTAGAAAGGTTACCTGTGACGAATGTCCAATTACACTGTGTGGGTCCGAAGCCCTCATCCCGTGGTGATAGACCAAGCGCGGGTTTCGATGCGCTTTTAGTATTAGTTTTTTTTACACACCATAGTTTTGTTTGTGTTCCCAGGTTTTTCTCAAAAACAGATTTTCTTCTCGTTCCTTGACGGTTGTTCATTTGGCTCGTCGAAGGAGAGCTGTGCCCCGGCGTGCGTTATAATTTAGCTCTCTGGGAACGAAACTAATATAATGTGAATATTTGTTGTATGCGCATAAGATACCTGTATTGAATGATTCACTCCAGGAGTAACCGTATAGAAAGACCTATCAGTTTATTGCAAGTCATATTTGACTGCAGCAATTCCGAGACATTGGAAGGCAAATTTGGGCGACACAGAAGCTCCGAATGTCAATCATACGAGGATGACATGTTTTATGTAGGCAGTAACCATCTCCAGAGCAATCTTGAAGTGGGAACTTGAATACCCCTTAGCTGTTTC
>JAODTT010599706.1:0-17324 GCA_025400115.1 Pentamera pediparva
CAGTCAGTAGTTTTGCAATAACAGGCAGCTGGTCAGAGTACCACAACAATCAAATAGTTGCTTGTTTTGCTGCGTCTCCGTGCGTAAATGGCTTCTAAATCAAGCAATGTTCAACGCATGCACAGATCCGCGTTTACACGATCATACCGGACGCACGAAACATACGAAGTGTGAACAGTCAAACGGACATGATTGGCTCACTCGGTCTAGGCATCGGCCAATTACTGAATGTTTTGGTTGTTTACAATTCGAACGCAAATGACAGTGTTTGACCCATGGAGCTATTATACACGCAGTACGTAGCGCGCCTCTATCCTGGTGGAATTCCGACGCACAAAACCGAAGCGCTAATCGACTCATTGTACGCGCGCTATACTTCATCATAGTTGCACGAAATGAAACTGCCAACGGAAAAGTCGCCCTGTCGCGTACTGAGCGTTTAGGGATACAATAAGAGATATGGTATCTCTGGAAATTGTTCTTGTTTCTCCGATTACGGGATTGTAGAATAGGGATAAACCGCAATTTTTCGACTTTTATCGTGTCTTGAACAGTCTCGACTCATAATTCAGCGATATAACAGACTCGGCTACGCCTCGTTCGTTATTTTTGAGTCTCGTCTGTTTATTCCCCGGTAAAAGACTCACAATAGCGCTTTATCCCTTAAAAAATCCCCTTCTCCCCCAGTCATCACAGTGTCAGTCCCTGTGTGAAGCAGGTGTTCAATCCAGTTATGTAGTTAAATCTTCAGAATTTTCTAATATATCTGATAGATGAAATCCCTTGGCAAGACTCGTTAATTTTGCTGTTTTAGAACGACATGTTTGCCATTTGGTGGGGGCGCGCTAACTCGACTAATATTACAGATAGCCAGACAAAATAAGTCTCAAGACCTATGTTTTGAGGGCCGAGGAATACAATGAAGCTATATTTGAAGCGACCACGTGGCTTCAAAGATGCAATATCGTCTGGAAGTAGCTGGCGAACTGGCGAAAGAGCGATTCCGTCGTTCGCGTGACATAACGACGAGAACCCGTCAAAGTGCAATTAAATAAGATCGATTCGGTATATTGTCACTACTATGATAGTGTCGTCATGCACATGGAACCATCCATTTTCCATCGGGTGGTGCGAGATGATATTGTCTCTTCGAAGGGCACGGTATTCATTAGCATGTTACTTCCTCGGAATACTAATACAGGCTCTACACACTGCTCGTAATAAAATGTGATGGGCTACTTTCTGCTTTCTAAGGTTCTAGCTGTCTCTAGACCAGCAAGTGGGAAGCCCGGAGAGAGAGAAAAAATCCGTTATATTGCGAAAAATACAAGATTGTCTTCTGGGGATGAATTGACTGCGAAAGTAACTTTGAAATAGTCAAATCGATGCAGGTTTTGAGAGAATATGACGGAATGAAGAATAAATTGATTCGGTTGTTAAACTTTGGATTCTTTAGTTATTTCCCGAAATTTGTGATTTTCCGGACACAACGAAATTAAATGCACCACAGATTTCAAAATTTCGTTAGGTACCAGCTGTGTGCACTCTCAGTCTACTTGTAAGAGGTGAACATCATACTCGGAGAAACAAGGTCAATAGTTACCCCGAGTAGTTGCCAATTGAAAATCCGCCATCTCAACCCGCGGCCGTGGTCAGCCATCTCGACTCGACAGCATTCAAGCTGGTACATTTCGTCATGTGGCATATAAACATGCGGCCTTTGCCAAATAAAACAACATGTTGTGATTTTCAGCGTTTCTGCAATAAATTCATCAGCCTATGCATGACGATTCAGTGGCTCACGCGTTAAATGTGCGGCTTCAGAGCAGACTGACAGGGCGAAAGGCGAGCTCAGATTTGGAGGTCAGTTTACTGTCCTCTCCTGCAATCTTCTGCTGGAGTTTGGCGCGGACCATGTTCGAACTGTCAATTTCACCTGATATTGCCCATTTGAAGTTTATTTCCAGGTCCCATGATACCCCCCAACCCTCAATAAAACATGGGACAAATTGACTATAACAAACAATTGAATTCAATAAAAATGTAATGACAAGAATTTACAAGGTAGGACCATTAGGACATAACAAGATAAAATCTCTTACTGAGAGTTTGAAACCATTGAGACTTGGTGCATCTTTAACATGTGGTGATGGATCATTCCATTTCTCCGCTGCAACAAAGGACAATTTTCGCTTTTGAAGTTCAGTCTTCCCCTCGATATCAATAATCCGGACGTCGAGGTTGACCTTGTACTGTGAACATCACTGTAGTTTATTTGAATGAGCTATTCATAAACTGTAGGCGAAGATCATTAAATTATTTATATGCTAAGTTTATTCTCTTACATGCATTCAAGCTGTTGCTGGAAAGTCAACCAACCGAGTGTGTTGAGCGAGGTCTGTTGATCGTTCGTTGAAAGTAGCATTCTATGATTCTCGCAGCACTTTTTAGAAGTTTTCTATGCGTTCAATGTTGGCGTTTGTAAAAGTGCTCCATATCCAACTACAATAGTCGATGTGAGGTAAAACATATTCATTAAAGAACAAAAATGAGGGGGGATATCAATGTATATTTTGATCTTCCTTAGAATAGCTAGCAATGCGCTAACAGTCTTGCAAATATATTCGATTTGATCATGAAACGTTAAATTAGAATCAATTCCCATAAAAACAGTTGGAACTTCATTCTTGGTCATGTTGGTCTACCTTTGTTTAGAGCATATCAGAAGAGTTTCAGTATTTTCGTCGTAATGGCCATTTTGTAGAAAGTCATGGTTTACAAGATCAAATGCCTTCCTTAGATCTAGCAAAATGGTTCCTATAATACTTTCATCATTAATACTTGAATACCATTCTTCCATCAATTTCATCAGAGCTGTTTCGCAAGAGTGCTTGGCTCTGAACCCTGCACTGCAAACACGTTGGGCAAGTAGTCAGCAACTGCAAAAGCGATTACAATCGATTCCAATGATAGGGATAGACTCAACATGGTATTTGCCTATTGGTTGGTCAATTTGAGTTATCCAACGTTTGATGTTGCTGAATATTTGCCCAACTTTTTTGACAGTGTGACTAGGCTACTCACAGGAGTTCGAAATTAACACTCTAGCTTACACTCTAGGAAGCTCAGATAACTACCAATACGTCGCTCTCCTTCTTCCGCGGTAAGTTCTATACGCTCTGAGGCTCTGTTGGGCTTCCGTGGCGGCCAACAGCTGACGATCTGGAACTATGTTGTGGAAGCTTCTTATCTCCAGGTCTCGCCCGAGATGAAAGTAGAGGACAATGAAGCCCCAAATCTGAGGTACACCTAGCCCGCCCTCCGCCCTGTCAGTTTGCTCTGATGCCGCACATCCAACGCGTGAACCGCCTTTCATATGCTGATCAGCTGATGAATCTATTGCAAATAATCCAGATCCCAACGAGGAGGGACTGGGATAGATGATGAAGGTGTGCTGAAACCACTGTTGTCCTGAGGCCCTGTCCTACCACCATCGCTAACTGTTCTATTGAGTCAAAAGAGGAAGAAGAGCTTGGCTTCGATTACTTTATTGGAAGATGAAAAATTGTTGTTAGAGCGCTCCGTGCGGATTTGTGCGCATTATAACTATTCGTTATTATTATTAATGTGCGTTTATTCGCAACATTTTAAGATAATATGCCCTCGAACCTCTTTGTATTTATTTATGATTCCTGTTCAAATACAGAGACAAATAGGTTACCAGTAAGACTTGCAATCTGGAATTTGCAAGTTAACATTCCGTCGGCACATCCTTGTACTTCAGGGATCCTCTATCCTTGATCATCAAGACGTTCTGTATGTAAAGAACCTATTCAGATATGTACGATATCAGCCTAAAAATGACAGAATCATCATTTTGTTTGGCAATGCCTGCACGGTAGTACCCTTTGAGGAGGCACCCAGCGAATGATAGACGGTTCCATTCGCATGACGTCACGACAAAAATCGCCACACAGTATATTGCATTGACATATCGATATACCGTATCGATACTGAATTGCAGTAAGACGGTCCTTTGTCGTGATGTCATGCAAATGTCGCCGTCGTTCAGTTTTGCCAGTTACTACCAGTCGACATTGTCTCTTTGGGACCACGTGATTACTTCAAATATGGCTTCATTGTGTCTTTTGACCATCAAGAGATAGGTCTAGACAATTAATCTGTTTAGCTATCTGTGATAGTAGTCGAGTTGTAGTGGAAAATAGATGTTCCTGTGATAGCGGTACTAATTTGCATAGAATGGTCACGTGGGACATTTTGACACATTGTTAGCTTAGCTTATCGTTTCCTACGCATTCTTTTCGAGATAACAATACCAATTAGAAGTTTTTCCGAGGGTACACGATACCCCTCGCCTCCGACTAGACGACATGGTCATCTATCTGAGCGATCCGCTGCTGAATATGGCGGTTATCATGGTAGGTATTTGGCTCGATATCGCCCTGTTAGCGATTCTATACGAGAGCACAACATCACCTTAATGCTGATGATATTCAGTTGTATGCATCCTTCAATCCTAGAGTTGCATGAAGATGATCACAACCATATGCAGCTCAGCACATGTGTTGCTGAAATGTAGATGACTGGATGAGTATAACCATCTGGACCTTACCTCCTCTGTCCCGGAATCTGGCAGACTGCAAAGGGGCGCCACAGACAGAATCTGAACTACTTCTTCCTATCCTCGGTCTCCCGTAGGGCATCAGGCATCTGACACTGAATAACTCAAAAACAGAGTTATCAATTGCGTCTTCAAAGCAAAACCAATAGTTCCCATCACCAGTTAAGCCTAATGAATCCCAAATCACACATAGGCCTACTGCTGTAATTCGCAACCTGGTTGTCATTTCAACTCCTGCGTGTGTGTGTGTGTGTGTGTGTATGTGTGTGTGTGTTAGTCCGTTCACTTCATTGTAACAGGGAAAACTCGTAGACCGCAATATGTCACAATATTTGGCACATAGCTTTGAGACTTTGACATGTGGAGTAAATGTGCCCTATTCGTTTTTAGGTGACCATATTTAGCCTGATTTTCTATGCCGAACAAATTGCAACAGTTTGTTTTATTGCCGATTTTCGTTCAGGAAGCTGTTGCCAATAATATATCCAAAATCGAGTTTTAACTCAGAAGTTGCCTAATTCGCATATTTTCAAAATGGCGGACTATATATGGACTTTGATGTACTGAAAACCAACCTATAGAAACATGGTATCAAAATACCATATAGGCTCACTTGCAATGACATATGACGTACCCTGACGTAGTGATGACGTATGCGATGTGAAATTAACGTACTTTGGCTGACTGTACAGCCTTCAGTGTAGGCCTACAGTAAACCCCCTAGGACCTAAGTGTTGACCTGTGATATATGTTATCAACCTATAGAAAAATAATACCAACATACCATATAAGCCAATTTCCTAATTCCCATGGCGTCAACTGTGACGGAACATCAACATACTTTAGCGAACTCAGTGCCTTACAATGTACTGAAAACGGCCCAAAGCCTGAATTTTGAGCCTTTGGATATATTATCAACCCACCGGAGCATGGTGCAAAGATACCACAGGAGCACATTTACAGTGTCATATGACGTCACCGTGACTCAGGAGGGATGTTTGGGACTTGGGCATGACGTTTCGTAGCGGTGGAATGCTCGCATGAGGAGTAACAACAGTCTGGCACGGAATGGACCAAATTATCGCAATAGGTAGACTTCCGATCATCGAATGTGGGTTGGAAACCCCAATGGGTCAGCCCTGACTAAGCCTGAGTGTTTCAAGGGCAGCCACTAGAAATTCCACTAGAGAGTTCTAATGCAGTATCATCAGCGAAGTCCAGATCTGGAACGTAACTTCACCAATTAGGACCATACAATCTGTGACACTCACAACCCCTCTCCACAGTCCAATTCATAAACGTATCAGGAAGTGAACGAGCTAGTGCGAACCCCGCCTCCCAACAGGAAAGTCGGAGACTACCAGTACACTTCGGAGCCCTCTCAGTATACTCCCGTGCAAAATATATCGTGGAACAACGCGCTGTTAAAGTATCCGCCAGAAAGTTATCTGCACATTAAAGAAAGACTTGTCGATAAAAGCTTGAGGAAAACGTCTATCAAACTCTCGCATCCACTTAGGCATGACACGGAGTGCCATGGTACGATCCACGGTGGTCATCTTTGAAGTGAGGCCCGACTGCTCAGGGCGCTGATGCTATATATAACAACGACTATGCCAGGTTTCGACCATGTAACCGATACTAGTTGTTGTTGTAGTCTCTAGCATCCCTCTCCCGATGAGAACAATAAGTTCCGTTTAGTCAGTCAGGAAGACTCCAGAGCTCTAAACTGAGAAAAGGAGACTAATTACAAGACCTCGAGGATATAGGGCTGTTCATTAGCCCAGAGCATCTCTGTATGTATGCCGTCGACATTCCTACTAGTGAACTGCCCCAATGCCTCTGGAGTCCCCCCTATATAGTTCTAGTAGGTAGCCTATGTTAGAATCTACTGATGGCTCAGCCACTAGGAATGCAGTATCATTCATCAGAATGTCCGTGCTTGGGGAATAAGCATCGTACACAATTCCAACAAGTACTCAGTCCAGCGGGCCCTCACATCGGATTCACCAGTCGATACTTCAGGGATCTGTGACCTGTGAGGCCCTTGCAGCCAGATGCTATACACCGACTTGCGGTGACGATAGACATGTCCTTCCCGATTGCGGAGCATCGGCTTCAGTGGCATGCGCCGAAGCTTTCTGTAAGGTTACACTTCATATCGGTCTAGCCTGGCGATCGTGACTCCATCCGATGTAGTCAACGGTATCCCTATAAAGGCCCCCAGCGGTCCTCCCTAGTAGGGTTTAGAGCATGAGTCACCGATTTATTTCCTCAACAGTGACGCCATCATAGAAATTCCAAGTATAACGTCTCGCGTCGGAACCATAACTCAGCAATCATAAGATCGCAACTCATATAGCGAAGGTGAGAAGCCTAGGACTGCTCCCAAGCGGCAGTCAATTTCATGGAGATCAAGACACGACTCCTAACTATCCTTTTCAGCGCCAGTGGAGGCATCGGAATCCTTCGAAATGACCTTTGAATCGAAAGCGGGAACAGTATCACACAACAAGATTAGTTGAGAAGCATCCTCATGGAGCGAGAGGATGTCCCAGAAGCCAAAGCGGATCGCCCGTCTCTATTTGAGCCAAGGCGATAGGGCGGAGAGGTGGATGATACCTCCGCAACACCAGTACAGTGCCCACCATGCAGTCACAGACACCGGGGTCCCCTCGTTTGTTTCCCAGACTCAGTGTCCCGAATGTCCCAGACGAAATAGAGGGAGCTTCCCCCACCCCCCCCAAAAAAAAAAACCCGTAACTTTTTATTATTGCGCCTTAGGTATACCCACTTTTACATGGTCGTCAATTGACTGCTGACATAGTTCAATGTCATTTTTCATTCGTGGAAGTCCTGATTTGGGTAGGAAACTTTTAAGTATTACATTTGCTGAATTTCAGTTGGCAATGATATATAGGCTCCAATCCTAATAGGCCGAAGTACGTTATTTTCCGACTCATACGTCATCCCTACGTAACGGTGACGTCATGTGACATTGTAAATTGGCGTATTCAGTATTTCGGTATCATGTTTCTATAGGTTGGTAAAATATTTCATAGGTCAAAACTGAAGTTTCGGAGGGTTCGTCGTAAAAATGTGACAATTGTCCTGCCACATACGTCATTACTACGTCGCAATGACTTCATGGGACATTGTGAGTTGGTTCATTTGGTGGTCCATTATCATGTTCTTATAGGTTGGTAACATATCTTAGGGGTCTTAGGGGGTTTACTGTGCATCAAAGTCCATATAATCAGCCAAAGTACGTAAATTGCTGTCACATACGTCAATACTACGTCACGGTGACGTCATATGACATTGTAAGTTGGCTTATATGGCATTTCGGTATCATATTTCCATAGGTTGGTCAAACATTTCATAGGTAAAAACTGACGTCTTAGGGGGTTTACAGTACATCCAATTCCATATGGTCCGCCATTTTGAAATTATGCAAATTAGGTTACTTCTCAGTTGAAACTCGTGTCCGATTTTGGATATATTATTGACAACAACTCCATGAGCAATAATCAGCGATAAAACAAACTTTCGCAATATGTTCCCATCAAAAGTGTAAATCTGGTCACCTATTGACCAGGTCAGCTGCAGGGCATAGAACCGTACGGTTTTACGAGCAGTTGTACCATTGTGTCTTGAGGTTGTGGGTCAATCAATTAGGCTGTGACTCATTGTTTCGACTCAAGCATGCATACCACTGTGTCATGTAAGCTTCGTGTGGTCATCATATGCTCCTATATCATGGTGACGTCAACTGATTGTGACGAAGCCGAAGCGAAGTGGGGAAGTGTGCCACCAATCTTGTCAAAGAATAGTGTAATGCGAGGAAGAACAATGGGAGCTTTAGATTGTGACTGGGTATTAAACTGCCCATTGTTCAATTTGCCGTATACAGTGCATTATCTCATTTGATACATTTTCAGAAGCTCGTACTGGATGATCATGAGTGTAGAAACACCTTTAATCGAATGGGAATTATATTGTGTCGCCATACTTGGGATGTCATTTCATTATACGCGTTCTCTCACTTCCATCCCTAATAATGACGTCAATACTTACCTCCCAACGCCCTTTTTCCAGGTTGAGATGAAACATTACGCCGCCTTCGGCTTGCAGCAAGACTGAAAGAGGAAAGAAAATAACAACAGATCCAGGCGATATAACCAATTGAGCGATTTCTTTCAAGAAAACAATCGGCTTAGATCGCGATTGTTGTAAAATGTATCATGATTAATTACCAAATAAAATGCCAACCCGTAGTGTCTGTTACCGGGAGCGCACTCTGTTTCACCCGTATCTGACTATCATTGTAAAACACGTTGCCAATATAGTGAATGTGCCTATATCTTCATGTCGAGGTGAGTAACTACTGTTCATGATCATGTGACATGAGGAAAAGTGGACAGGTGTGATCTTCGAAAGCGCTTGACGAACATGGATCATTGGGGGCAGTCGCTTATCTGGTTCACTAAAGCATATTACCATGTTATGTAAGAGGTTATGTGGGATTGCCAGACCCTACTGTGATACGTACCTGTAAGGTTTCTTTTCTGCAATACGGGTGGTACCTCTACTGGTGAATGAACACCACGTAACATGCCGTACTGTTCATCTTGAAACCTGACGAGTAATCAGGAGAATAATAATAATACTACCGGGTACACCACTACAATAGTTCGAAGACTATACCTACTCACAATGCCATTCCATACATATAATTTCGACAATCATATATTTGTATTTGGTAGTTTTTATTATTATTTCATTACGTTGCATTCATTTGGTTCTCTACGATAGTATACATTACAGTTACAATTTGTTTAGGCTCCACTATTTGTATGAAATCATTAGCAACATGTCTGTAGGACTAATTGCGACAAAAATATTATCTCCAATTTATCTTAAGAAGTCTAGACTTATGATTTCATGACAGGAAAAAGAAACACATGTAGCCAAGTATCCTTTGATTCTCTTTTGAAATTGAACTGTCTGAACACAATGAAGGGTAGTCATATTAACTTTGACGAAAGATGTCTCTCACCTGAAATTCCTCAACCCCTCTCACTTACCACTAGTCAATTATGAAACTATACTGTGAATTCAACATGCGAAACCATATCTTTGACCAATGTGGAAAATGGCTGACACTGTCTGCTGAAACATCAATAGCCTAGCATCAAATTCCTGAACGAACCATGCATCCATATGTACCACTTAAGAATTATAACATCGATCATATGCCGCCATTGCACATTTTGCTACGGGGGAAGAAACGCCTCACAACCAGCGTTACAACCCTTGAAAATACTTTCATGTGCTAAACTGATGCACGTCACTCTTGGTCTGAAATTCCAGAATAATGATGATAATAATATCTTAACTTTATATAGTGTTACCAAGGTGCTCTCAAATACTATAAAATAGCAATCGACAACAACAATGCACATTCAAAATACAACACAGAAATGGTGCATAAAATGAGTGCTAAAGCATTACAGCATTAGGCATTGAGCATTGAAGAAAATACACTGGCGAGATAGGTAGGTCTTGAGTTTGTTCAAATTTGAATGGCGAACCCACTGGTTCATACAAACAATAGCTGGTAAAATTACACCTTGAGGCAGGGAAGCGCGTTGACACGCGCCGGGCGCGTGCGGTAGATGTACCGCTCGGGCGCTCGCTTGGGCGTTCTTCTTCGACTGTCGTTATAAAGTTGCCTGTGGCTATGAAGATGGGGGAAGCAAAAACCTCCGTAGTCTGAATCTTGGACAAGAAGGGAGGGTCCGGAACCATCCGGACTCAGTGCGGCTCGACACACATGTGGTCACGGACCACCGGGAGTGCGTGGAGGTCACTCCGTCGACTGACCCTGCCTAAACCTCAGGAAGGGACGACAGAGCGAATACGGGGTCGCTTTCGGTTCACTAGCGAAAAATGTCTCCGAGACACAGAGACCAAGAGACTCTAAGAGGCTGTGGTTTAATCATCGGGCTGAAGTAGGTGAGGAGATGAAAATGATGTGGCCGCATGTCCTGGCGGAACACCATGGAACTAGGTCAACCGGATCCCCGCCAGAACAGCCTGGATCCTGTCCGATGTCTGAACTGGAACGACTGATTCTCGAGGACGAACCCCAGCTACGGCTGGTCCGTCTTGTGTTTCACTGAGGTCTCCAAAGTCCCCGCCGCAAGTGGGACAGGATGACGAACAGCGTGTCCAATTGGAAGCGAGGTGGTGGATGCAGCGATTGAGAGGCCCTACGTTCATTGTGGGCCGCCACGCGACCTCCCTCTTAGGCGCCAAGGAAAACAGGGACGAGAAAAAGAGGGAAGAAGGGTCCTCAACCTCCGATATAGCTCCTTTCCGCAGGAGGTCTCGGATCTTTCCGCGAAGGGCCTGGGCCTTGAACCCGTCCGTCGGGGTTCGAGTCACTCGTAATTGCGAATCCCGGCTCGGGGGCGAGATGAACTCAAGACGGTAGCTCCGTGACACCGCTACACGTACACAGCGATGCTCCGTTGAGGAGTTCCACGCCCTCGCGTGGAGCTGCGGTCTCCTCGCTGCTAGTGGGAGACCGAGGCGATCGCAGTAGTTATTGACTAATTCCTCCCCGTTTCTCTCACGAGGGCCTGTCTCGAGCAGCGCTGCAAGAGAATCGGGAGAGCCCCTGTCGAGGGTAGGGGGAATACACCTACGGCGGTTTTACCGGTCCTCGCCTTGAGTTTACGTCGTCTCGACGCTCGGGCATTCAGTCGAGATATGGCCAATGACTTGCTACCTCCCCTGGCGGCGTACCTGCCCTGACAGAGCGCCTGCTGTTGGAAAGTCGACTGCGGGGATCTCACAGGCTCGTGGCCGAGTCGAGACGGATGGAGCGACGCTCCACCTGAGTGAAGTGAGCCCCACATCCCGTTGGTCTTGGGACAGGTGCTCAGCCACTCAGTGATAAACCACAGGGGCCACAAGACTTAGTGAACTCTCGACTGCTTTGACATCTGTTAACCTGAAAACAGACGGATCGGACCAAGCATTCTGGACTTATCGTATTGACAAGGTTTCCATAGTTTGACCTCTGGTGACCTCAATATGGATCATGTAGTCATTATGGGGAACCCACATACCAAGTATGAACTTGATCCATCCAGGTGGGATCGAGTTATCGTGTTAACAAGCCAAAATTGGTCCAAAAATCAATTTTTCACATTTTTCCAATTTTTTCCCAAAAATGCCTCGTCGACATCAAAGATGACATGGTTCTTGTACTGCCCATAAGAAAGCTACATACCAAATTTCAGCCCGATCGGACCAACTATTATGGACTTATCGTGTTAACAAGGTTTTCAGAGTTTGACCTCTAGTGACCTCATATGACCTTTGACCTGATCCTAAAACAATGGGGATCATGTACTCATCATGGGGAACCCACATACCAAGTATGAACTTGACTCATCCAGGTGGGGTCGAGTTATTGCGTCAACAAGCCAGGCATCACACACATACATACACACATACACACACACGCACACACGCACGCGCACACACACACACACACTGTCATGACTGCATAGATTCTTATGATTTCATCGAGGAATCAAAAAGCGTGGGTACCATGGCAGAGGTTGAACAGGAGGACATGAATCTACGGGTCCAATTCGGGTTGTGCCTTCCTGATGAACACGTCGGTCAATGGTGCTAATGGTCAGATATCAGGTGAGTAGTATGGAGCTGTGAGAGTGAGAGCGAGCGATGTAATAGTACAGATTAACTCGGGTTTAGATGAATCATGCCATTGGCTAAGGAGCCATTGGCTCCTATCAGCAATCATTGTAAAAGGTTACATTTGGTTTGTTTGTTTTGTTTGTTTTTTCGTTGCGTTTGAAGAAGAAAGTTTAAGAGAAGCAATATTTTCAAAATATGACTGATTAAGTGTTCGGATGGTAAAAGTCCAATAGAGGGTAATTTTGGTACTATGCTCAAATTAATGTGCTGCATTTGGTGAAGATCTAGTGCGAGGATGATTGCGCGAGTAACCTCTTCAAATTCGTGTGTTGCATTTGTTGTTTTAATTAGGTGTATTGATGGTGAAGATGAAGGTGATGTGAGGGTGATCGTGCAAGTATACTCTTCCTTCAAATTCGTTGTATTAATCAGGTGACTGGAAGGAAATGTTCCAGTGGTGTGAGGGGATCGTGCTAGTAACCTCTTCCCACATTTTTTTGCATTTGTTGTATTAATTAGGTGCCTGGGTGGTAAATATCCGATTTGAGAGTGATTGCGCTGTAGTAACCTCTTCCGTCACATTCGTTCGTTGCATTTGTTGTATTAATTAGGTGCCTGGATGGTAAAGATCCAGTATGAAGGTGATTGCGTTAGTAACCACTTCCCTCAAATTCGTGGTACTAATTAGGTGAATGGATGGTGAAGATCAAGCGTGGGTGATTGTGCTAGTGGCCTCTTCTCTCGAATTCGTTTGTTGCATTCGTTGTACTAATTAGGTGCCTGGATGGTAAAGATCCGATGTGAGGGTGATTGCGCAAGTAACCTCTTCCCTCAAATTCGTCTGTTGTATTTGGTGTATCAATTAGATGCCAGGATGGTAAAGATCCAGTGTGAGGGTGATTGTGCTTGTAACCTCTTCTCGAAAATTCGGTCGTTGCATTTGTTGTATTAATTGTACTAATTAGGGTCTTTGTGGTGAAGATCTAGCATGAGAGTGACTGTACCAGAAATAACCTTTTCTCTCGAATTCGGTCGTTACATTTGTTGTACCAATTAGGTGCCTGGATGGTAAAGATCCAGTTTAAGGATGATTGAGTCAGTAACTCCTTCCCTCATATTCGTTGTAATAATTAGGTGCCTGGATGGTAATGGTCCGGTGTGAGGGTGATTTTTGTGCTAGTAACCTCTTTTCCTGAGACACGGAGCTATGTTGTATTATAGCACATTTGTCGCCGTCATTTATTTGTTTAATTTATGCATTATTAACGGCCTTGCCAACTACTTTGAATACAATTTAAAAAAGTCTTAGACAAGTAGCATTAAAAAGTCTTAGACAAGTAGCATTACCTCAACCAATTTCATTCATTAGAAATTAAATAGTGTGAACAATAAAACCATACCTGAAGCCGTTGTTCGAAGCGGTTGGTTATCGGGGATAGCGTCACGTTGAGAATGAGGAATATGACGGATGCACTGATCGTGAACAGCTTAACCATCGAGTCCTCCCATCCGAACAGCGTTATGAGCATAGTCTGGACCACCTTCCTCAGCAGCTCCACAATCTCCCAGTACCAGAACTCCTCCTTGTAGTTCTCACAGAGGAAATCCAGCCAGACGGGTATTTCGCGATGATGTCCTGTGTGGATCACGTTTATCAATAGAGTGTTTCCAGTGATGTTACTATCACCGGACGATTCATGACGATTGGTCTCTGACGGCTGAGGCGTCGCATTAGTCTTGCAATGTTTCCAGAGGAAATAGAACAGAACCAAGGGGAACGGTACGACATAGATTGCTGTAGCAACGAATGCGACAATGTGATAGTTTTCGAGGTTCTTGCAATTGATATCTACATCTGAGCGGAGAAGCGATAATGGGTCGCTGTTTTGAGCCACGTCGAACTCCTCGCATGCCGTTGGGTAAACTTCGAAGATTGCAGCACACGTCGGAGGGTATGCGACAAAAAAGAACAGAATCACGTAGGTGTACAGCCTCGACTTCAATTTGTCAAGTTTTCCAGAGAGTACTACTGAATCGAAATGCTTCCAACGCTTAAGATACACTCTACATGTCAGGAAGATAGCGAATGAGAGAATAACAGTGACGACTGGCGATATCAGGCCGATCTTAAATTGCAGCAGAGGATTGATAGTATAACTTTCATTCAGACATCTTGGACGTGCAAATAGTTTCAGAATATGAAATTCTAGTAGAGAGAATAAATTACCCAAATAGACCAGAGCATCGGCCCAGGGTATTTCATGGAACGATTCTGTGAGTTCTCCGATAACCTGATAGAAACCAAGCATTATCTTAATTCTCGCTGCGAATTTAGCAATTTTTGATCGATTACCCTGTCCGACCGCCTCTCTGTTGTGTTGCCAAAGTATAACGATAAAGGTTCCGGAGACTAGCACAACCATAGCGATCAACTGGAGGATTACTAACCAAGCCTTAGGGCATTTATTGCAAGAACTCAACAAAGGGAAATAACCTTCCTGACATTTGATGCATTGCCAACCACGATAACCACTGTCACACTGTCCCACTATTCCCTCTCGTGTGTGGCTTTCATGGTTCTTGCAACTCCTTTGCCTCGGGCACTCAAAGACGGTGGGCATATTTTGCTTGTATTCGATAGACCCATTCGGGTAGGATGGGTTCATCGTTTGCAGGTTCGTGACAAAGTTTTGATATTCTGTGAGGTTGACGCCGGGGAATGACCAGTTCCAGTAGAATCCCGGCATCAAATGTTGGTAATCTTGAGAACAGTTCAGACCTTCCAGTTGACAAGGTTGGCAGCCCTCGAACCGATGAGTTCGTGTATACTTGTCCTTGCAGGTACATGCCCGGTATCCTGCGAATTTCATAAGATCAGTTCCGCTTGGACACACCCTACATGCTCTTAAAGATGATCCACCAGTGTAGTTGACGAAGGTCCCGATATCACAGGTATTACAGAATGCTGCACCTATTTCATCCTGGTAGAAACCACCTTGAAAACAAACAGACGAAAGGAAAGCATGTCCCCTTCGTACTTTATTATTCATGTTTTCCTCAAACGTGAGCGTGGAACCATTTCCCCTTCGTACTTTATTATTCATGTTTTCCTCAAACGTGAGCGTGGAACTTGTGGGGAGGAAATACCCTAAAAACTTGATGGTGGTAAGAATACTAGTTTGAAGATTGATAACCTGGAAGAAGAAAATAGCTTTTCGAATGCTCATCTAAGATTAGGTGAGCACCATGCAGAACGCCACCATAAGGTGCAACACTGCGCTCAAAATTTATGTTGGAATGAAAAAGTGGGGGTGTAGTGTTTTGTATAGTAACTGATCGGAACGGTTTTGATTTTGATGATGATGTTAAAATAAATATTAAATGAACCCTTCTGCAGAGAGCCACAATCGGCCACAAAGTCTTCGATCGAGTCAGTCGACAGATAATAATGTTTGATCATTGTAAGGGAAAACAACGTGAGATTCCGGTACTTGATTGTTGTCTTATGAGTTCTTAATCATACGTAATTGTGATCAACAACGCACAGTATATTTGTAAATGCTACCACATCTCACGTCATCCATATCCATGACCTTTCCCACGAATATTCTTGCTAGTATGTATACTTTCCGTGGTATTGATAAGGAAATGCCGTTCTATAAACTAGGAAACGGCAGGCTTTCGCGTTTGTAGGAATAAGTCTCCGCAAAATCGCAATATATTACCTGCGGCTTACTGATTCCGTTGGACAGCATCCATTTCGGGCAATCGATGTGTCGTGGTACCGAAATTGTTACTATGTTTAGAAATTTGCGCAATTACTGGCTCGTTTCCCATAAATCCAACTCTCAGTTCAATGATATCATTCGCACAAAGTTGCATTTCTGTCAATATCCCAGGCGATGCTGCCATCGTCAGATCTCAGAATAACGAGGTGCTCACTCACCAGCTGGACATTCGCGGCAAGTTCCATTGATACCATTTGTTCCTCGATGACAGGGAGAACACACTTTCTCATACCATGTTCTGTTACAACGCCATCCCGCTTCTGGCATCCCTCTAGGGAATTGGTTACGAAACTCCAAAGAGGGCACGAAACTCTCATTAACACAGGAACTGTTGTACAACCGGAGATAAACATAGGGTGAGAAACGAGGCAGTGATTAATTAATAACATTAGATTTACATGCATTACACATAAAATGAGCTAATTGTGGGTCATGAACTGTTCTACTTTTTCGATTCCAATGCTGATATAATACAATGGTGAATCAGTAAAGAGCAACGATTACTTTGATGTGCGGCTTTCATTATCAACCAGAAAGCCAAAAGGCTCGGTGATTCCATGGCTGTCTTGATGTTTGTTGATTTCACATAACCTTAGACATGGCGCTAGAACAAATGGACCATGAACACATTTCAGCGAATTGTCTGCAAAAGAAATGGCCATGCTTACTTCTTCACTTTGTTCATTTTCACAAGTAACAGAGGTTTATTATCTTCCAGTTTGCTCCTTTGTATAATTCATCAATCTGTTACCCTTATTAAAGATAGGCACCCACACACCCCTCTGTGGATGACTGTTCGATTATTGCACCTATAGGTAAGGAATATCTACCCATCAATATCAACTAACATAGCAAGTACAAGTCTCAACCATCCAGGTGGTCCCATGAATGACTCCGTCCTACACCAGAAACAGTAGTACTCCACATTTGGATTTGGTCTATGAACTATGTTGACCCCAGATGACCCGTGACCTGACACCGAAGAAACATGGATCATGTACTCATTATGGAGAACCCACATACGAAGTATGAGCACCGTCAATTCAGGTGGGGTCAAGTTATCGTGTCAACAAGCCAAAATTGGTCAAAGAAACAATTTTTCACTACTCCTCAATTCCCCCCCCCCCCCAGAAATGACACTGGTCTACACCAAAAAC
>JAODTT010599707.1:0-11905 GCA_025400115.1 Pentamera pediparva
GATTACAATGGTCGAAAGATTTCAAACTTCGCAGCAGGTTAAGAAGGCACTGATTACAGGTTTTCCCTATGAATTTGGGCGAAAAAATCGGAAGATATAGTATTTGGAGGGGAAAACCCTGATTTAGAGGCAAATTGTTAATTTTGCCAGTTTTTAAACATTTTTCATGATATTCAAGGATTGCGATGCACGACTGATTTTGAACTTTCCAACGAGGTGAAGAGTCACGACCCACAGTTTCTTCCTCAAAAGTTAGGCGAAAATTTCGAGCAATGTGGAGTTTGGAGGTGAATTCTCTTATTTTGGGGAAACAAAAACAAATCATCATTTCTCAAGATAATTGGTGATTACAAACGTCAGAAGATTCCAAAAATCGCAACAGGATAGAGAGGCAAAAAATACAAAATCTTGGCAAATTTTCAATTTAGCAGATTTTCCAGCAGTTTTCGAAATATTTCAAGATTACTATTTGCTCAACTGATTTTAAACTTTGCAACAAAGTCAAAAGTGACAAATTACCGGTTTTACCACAAAATTAGGCTAAAAGTTGATTTTTTTTTTTTTTAATATCGAGAGCGAAACCCCGTCTTCTAGGCAAATTGTGATTTAATTTCATGATTTTTATGAAATATTTTCGGTCATATTATTTCAAACTGCAACTCTTTTCAAGTAACAATATTCAGTTCTCTCAAAATGAGGATTGATGGGGAAGAACCTCTTATGAACCAATCTGGAGTTTAGTGATGCTGCATCTGCATCCGAACCTATGGAATGCTAGCCTAATGTGTGATTCCATATATTTTTTACAGTCCTATTGGAGGAGTACGTGCCATCCCTAACTTGGGCGGACTTGCCTCCAAGAAGGCCAAGAAGAATCCTCCGATATTCAAAGTGAACATCACACTGGCCATTCCTCAAGTAGTAAGTTAATTCTGAACATTTCCCACATTTATATAAGCTCACTGCCCTCTTCTAAATGCATGCAGTATTTTGCTGAAGAGAGAATTTGATTGTGTATATTATGGTTGCAAAGTTCTACTCAATATTCCCTAAATTTGATTGCCCAACATGCAATTTGGAGACTCTGTAAACACATGTGTTAATGTTTCATTGCGTGTTGTTTTATCATTCAATCTAGAATTCCCCCGCACAACGCACCTGCTCTTCTTCAACTCGATGTTTCTTTCATTTTCTTAAGTACAAATTTCAAAATCAATTCACAATTTCTTTGCATTCAAAAGAGATAAATCAGTGCAGAGATCATGGATCTTTAGACAAATAAAGTTCCAGCAATATTGAGATAAAGTGAACAACTGCATTGTGAATAACTCTGGAGTTAAGTCATACCTAAGTCCTCAACTTAGGGTGGCCAAGCTTCGTAGCATGATACTTCGCACGGGCATCTTTCCCGTCATGATTTAATTGAGGGTGAATTACTCTTATCTTTGTATTACCAGGAGTTCAGCTTGGGGGCTGCCCTGTCAAATGCTGCTCTGCTAATAGACAATGAGTCGAAATGAAGAATGCTAGCTTTTCACATCTGGAGGAATTGCTTGTCAATCCCTAACTCAATAAAATCACTGAATACAAAGCATTCCCTGTGGCATTGATATTTTCATTACTCTCTCTTCAACAGGTGATGCAGCCCAGTCTTGATGATGTCCAACATGCTCTGAACCGGGCTACAGCCTGTGTGTTCGAAGTCAGTAGGGGTGTAGCCCAGTGGGGGCAGAAGAGGCATAGATCAGTCCAGATCCAGGAAGATCACCATCATGGCAAAGGAGCACCCCACTCAGCCACTGGTATGGTCATGTCATGATACAAAATCCACCTGATTACGTTCAAGTGCATCAAATCCGGGGTTGCCCCATATCTTTCTAATCATTTAACCCATCTACATGAGACCACATGCGGTCCTTATAACTTACATTCATCTACCGATGTTACCAAACTTCAAGTCCCTAGATCTTCTAGGAGAGTTGGCATTCTAGCTCCCTCTGTTATTGCTTCAGGCATGTGGAACTCGCTTCCTGTTAATATCAGGGAAGCTAACACTGTTAATCACTTCAAGCACATCTTGTAGACGTATCTGTACTGTAACATCTAGGGTAGGTTCTGCCTGCCTATTGTCGTTCGTGAGATGCTGTGTTCTTCGTATAGCGCCATACAAATGTTTATTATTATTATTATTATTATTATTATTATTATTATGTGCTGAATAGAGCCACAGTCTGTGTGTTTGTGGTCAGTAGAGGTGTAGCCCAGTGGGGGCAGAAGAGACATAGATCAGTCCAGATTCAAGAAGATCACCATCATGGCAAAGGAGCCCATCACTCGGCCACTGGTAAGTTCATCAGATGTATACATGTGTGTTCGATGTCTGTAGGGAGAGACGGTCGGTCAGCATGGGTTGTAGCAATTCATAATAAAAAAGCTAGTTTATCCAGATTGCAGTTCATGCAGGGAGTGAAATTTGGAAGTGATAATGCTAAGTGAAGTTTTCCTAATTGGATATGCTGAAATCATTACACCTATGACATGCCAGTTTCTGTAAATGTCTTGGTTCCTCACAGAGTGCATTCTCCTGTCTTCATTATTGAGTTGGTGGCATCAATATGCATATATGTCTCTTCAGTGTTTTCTCTTGACTCCTCTCTAGGGACCAGAGCTGAGCCCATCCAACCCCAGCAGCTGAGGAACTACTACAAGAGCATCATGGAGCACGAAGAGACCCAGAAGATTATGCAGAGTGACACCATCAGATATTAGATATGCTGAAATGAATATACACATCTTGAGTTGGTGATGCATATCTCTTCAGCGTTTTCTTCGACTCCTCTCTAGGGACCAGAGCGGAGCCCATCCCACCCAGCAGCTGAGGAACTACTACAAGAGCATCATGGAGCACAGAGAGATCCAGAAGATTATGCAGAGTGACACCATCAGATATTAGATATGCTGAAACATATTATACACATCTTGAGTTGGTGATGCATATCTCTTCAGTGTTTTCTCTGACTCCTCTCTAGGGACCAAAGTTGAGTCCATCCCACCACAGCAGCTGAGGAACTACTACAAGAGCATCGTGGAGCACAAAGAAATCCAGAAACTGCAGATGATGCTGAGTAACGCCATCAGTCAGACCAGGCCAAAGATTCAAGAGGCACTGCAGATGTTCTCATCATTCCAGTTCCTTTGGGAGGAGGATAAGGAGGATGCAGTCAAGGTAGGGACCATGGAACAGAGATGTGCCCAGGAAATTCTGAGTGCTGGGGGAAAATTGGTTATGAAGGACAGTCATAGCGAGATAAAGGTCTCTAGGCTCATGCAGCAAGCTCTAACCCCCGAATCGTAAAGCATTCAGGGGTTCGGAGAGTTTGTGGTAAATCTGTGACACAGTTTTTGAACCGCAATCTGTCAGTGGCAATTCCCTTACCGGATCACCAACCCACCATAAATCTGTGGTCAGCGAGCAATGTTTCGCGACCTGGCACACGATGCGCTAGTTATTAATATATGAGGATCAAAGTCGGTCAGCAGAATAGGTAATGCTAGAGAGAGATTTAAGATCAAGTGAGTGGCCATCCCCAGGGGGACACTAGAGTTGATCAACCTAATAGGCCGTGCCAGTCAAATCACTCTGGAACTGAATTATGGCACATGACCTAGAATTACATGTTGTATAATAAGGCTTTTTGGGAAATTTCATCGCTATGGTGGGGAGCTGTGAAGTACAGCATCGTTTGTAAGTTATAATAGGAAACAAGGAGATAGTGCTGGCTAATTTGTCATGAGTGCCGGGCATGATGTCTCAGTGCTGGTAATTGAGGAGTTACATCTCCTCATTAACATACATACTCGGGAGGTCATGTGAAACTTTGAAGCTCGCCATTGCGAGGTAGGGAGAAAGAGAGAGAGTTTTTTGTTTTATCTTTTCTCTCTGTAATATATTCACCAATCAATGCGTCTTTGCACTGCCATCCCCAAACTGGAATTGAATGAGCATCCAATGAATGAGACTCTACTCATTTCTTGACATGGGAACATACAACAACACAGAAACTGCTATCACCTGGTGACTTTAGGACTGCAGTAGCAAAAGAGCTGCCCTCTGTAGAAATATCCTTCTTATAGAACCTAGCAAAGGTAAGCTCCGAGGCCCAACCTGCTTGGACCATGATGTCATCCACAGCAACTTTGGCTCTCTCTGCAGCAGAACAAGCAGCTGCCCTGGTACTGTGTGCTGTAAACTTACTTATATCAACCCCTGCTAAAGCTAACACAACTTTGAGCCACCTAGCGATAGTTTCTCGTGAAACTGGCCCATGCCGCCCAATATAACTGAGAAATAATTGCCCCTGACCAAACCGGAATGGCTCTGTTCTCTTGAGATATTCCTCCAGAGTCTGGTAAACACATAAATGGTCATTACCAGGATATGCCTGTAACCTGATGACTGGCAACGCAACACCAGGGCGACTCTGCTTTACATGAGAGGTTACCCTGAAAACAAATGAATTGTCATTCTTCAACATACTGTGAACATTAAGTAAATGCAAAGTCTGGCACCTCTGTGCCGAAATTAATGCTACTAACATGACTAATTTCAAAGTTAGCATTTTCAGACTCAAATCCTCCAGAGGCCACAAGCCTTCCAAAAAACATAATACTTCTTTTACATCCCAAATATGTCCATACTTGGGTAGAGGGGGTCTAGCCTCATGAATTCCCTTCATAAAACGACAAACCAGAGGATGCGAACCTATAGTTCGTGATGAGTCGTTTACGACTGTCTGTGTCACATTCAAACAGGATAATGCTGAGCGACAGATATTCAGGGCACTATAGCTCAACCCCTGATCGAATAACTGTTTGAGGAAATCCAGCACCAGAATTACATCCGGTGAAAGGGGATCAGCCTGTCTCTCACTACAGTACAGAAACCATCGTTGTAGGTACGAATTGTACTGCTTCTGTGAAGAACTCCTCCATGAACTAAGGACAATATCTGCTGCCCCTCCCGAAATACCTTGCTCGATGAGGGATTGCCGGATACTTTGCAAGCCAAAAGCTGAAGATCCCTTGCCAACGGGTGGCGAAGATCTGGCTTGTAGGGTAAGGACAGAAGCTTGTTGCCTCGTGGGAGCACTCTCGGATAATCGGTCAAGAGCCCCATCAGCGCACTGAACCATGGCTGTGTTGGCCAGAATGGCACGATGAGGATCCCCTCTGCCTTCTCGGTCAGCCTGGATAAACACCTCCCGATGAGGCTGAAAGGTGGGAAAGCATAAAAGAAAATATCTTCCCAAGATATGCTGAATGCATCTATGTGAGCAGCAGCTGGATCTTGCATCCATGACACATATGGTGTTACCTGTTTGTTCAATTTGGATGCGAACAGATCCATTTTTGGGTAACCCCAGATTCTAACCAATTTGTAGAAAATGTTTGGATTGAGTCTCCATTCTGTTTCATCATGGGAGATCCTCGAGAGCTTATCTGCCTGGACATTCTCTTTCCCTGGAACATGTACCGCAGACAACCAAATCTCTTTGGAGATGCACCAGTTCCATATATCCAATGCAATTTTGTTACAAGGCTTGGACCTAGTTCCTCCCATCGATTTAATATAGGAAACTGCAGTTTGACTGTCTGAATGAATCATTACATGCTTCCTCGTGACTTGTGCACACATGTTTTGCAAAGCATAGTATACAGCCTTCAACTCCAAAACATTAATATGCTGTTTTCTCATTCCAGCACACCACTTTCCTGCAGTTTCAATTCCGAGGCCAACTGCGCCCCAACCTGTCATACTGGCATCAGTAAAAATATGTATTGTGACTTCTGGCTGCTTGATTAATCTGTACGCAGTATCAATATGTTCCAGCCACCATTTTAGCTCTGCCCGACTGTCACTGGATAACGTAATTTTTGCATCAAGATCGAACTCATTACTTCTAAGGAATCTCATTTTTTCCATTTCCAGCTGTCTGAAATGTAGCTGGCCCAACTGAACCCCTGGCATTGCTGCAACTAATATACCAATGACTTGGGCAAAATCACGAATACTGACCACATTCTTTCTCATTAGAGCTGTTATTGCAGTTTTGAGGCTAGCCTTTCTTTTAGGCTTCAAACAAACAGTCATCGTCTCTGAATTGATGACAAAACCAAGATAAATTACTTGGGTTGCAGGCTCTAAAACTGATTTTGGGGCATGAACACTGAACCCTAAACTGGGAAACAAATCAATGGTAGAATGTACAGCGTTTGAACACTCTTCAAACGTTCCTCCGTGAATGGAGGAGTCATCAATATAACCAACACAATTATGGCCCATCTGGCGTAGTGTTGCATAAATAGGTTTCAGAATTTTCGTGAAAATACGGGGTGCAGAAGCCAAGCCGTTCGGCAAGCATGTATACTGGTATAATCTACCCTTCCATATGAATCTCAGGTATTTGCGGTGTTCAGTAGCAACTGACACAGAATAATAAGCGTCCCTTAGGTCCACTGACGCCATGAAGCAATTTGGCTTTACTAAATTCAATGCTGAATCCAATGTTTCCATTTTGAAGTGATGGTATTCCACAAAGTGGTTGAGCCTCTTCAAATTCACAATCATCCGGAAAGTACCATCTGGTTTTGGTACAAGAGACACAGTTGAAATGAATTGATTTGGTGAATAATTTGTTTCCTCCAGAACACCCTTTCCGATTAATTTTGCCACTTCAGCATCCATGAAGGGAACCTCCCTGGCCTCCAACCTTGTTTCTCTGACCATTTGGGAGGACGGTAATTCAACAAATTCTATGTGATAATTTCGGACACATTCCAGAATAACTTTATCTGTTGTAATTTTCTGCCAATTATGGAGAAAAAATGAAATTCTTCCAGCAATAATGTCATGTGAACTCACCTCACCTTTGTTACTGGGTTGTTTCTTCATTTCTTGTAGTTGAAGCCCCTCTGTGCTCCTCGACCTCGAGCTCTGCCTCGGTTGTTGAACCGGCTCGTGTAGGGGCTCTGGTATAAAAAACCTCTGGATGACCTCCCTCTGTAGTAGGGTCTGTAGGGTCTGGATCTCCCTCTGGAGCCTCTCTGGTACTTGCCCAACTGGGTGCTCACCTTGTTCACTTCGGACATGTCTCGTACCTGCTGAGACAGATCATCTCCGAATAGTTTATCAGTTATTGGTACAAGTTTAGAACAGAGGTGTTTGAACTGCGGATTCAATTCCGACTTCACAAAGTCTCGTCTCAGGTAACTGATCCCAAAGTTGGTGTTTATACCAAAAATTACCGCATCCATGACTAGCTTGAAAAACTTATCAATGTCAGGCTTTGAGCTTTGTTCCCCCGTAGCCATAAGGTCGAGGGCTCCCACCATGGCAGTCATTGCACCGACCAACAAAGCCTGAAGTCTTTGCAACTTTATATCCAGTGATCTGGTGGAACTCTGCAAATTATCCCAGATCTCCTGATTCACTCTGACCGACGTTAACTGTTTCAGATTTTCAGGAACCTTGTTGTCATATTTTCTGAACTTCTCTCGCAAGTATTCATCATCAACTGGCTCTTTCAATAGTCCCACCAGGAGGGATGCGAGAGACTCAATTATCGGTAGCCCATGCTGTTTAGTATTACTGATCTCGCTTGCTATGGCGTTAATCAGGCCATTCCCTGCAGCCTCTTCTGTATCAACATGCATGGTGCTTAAGATATTTTCTACTTGTTCATCTGGATTTAGCTTTGGTATCTCGACCATTACCTCACGAACATCCTGCGTATGGTCACTCTGCTCTGGCTCGAATTCATCGAGCATCTGATCTTCAAAACTACTCTGGAATGTCTCAAATGCCTTAGCAAAAGCTTGCTGAAAAAGTTCATTCATTGATGATTCTACCAGTGGCTTTTTTGGGAGTTTTCCCTTCGTACTAGTAGAACTGCCATTCTTGAGGCATGCCTGTGCCCCAGAACATTCGCCCGAATCCTGCATCTTACTAGTCTTAGACTGCGAATGTGATGCACCCTGGACCTTTATCTGCGAATGGCACCGGAAACTGTCTGAACTTGCGGTATCACCGCTTTCTTGCACTTCTTTGAAAAACTTATCAATCTCACCAGACTCGTTAGACCTTACGTCTATACATGAACTATTCTCCATGACTGAGCACTAGCTGCTTAGGCTAGTACTTGTAATAGCTTACACACAAGCTAACCTCGGGAGTCACAAACTAGTACTACGTACTGTTTTTGTTACTGTACAATAGTTATACTGTACGTAATGGGATTTCGCAGAACCCGTTCAGTGTATTCTATATAGGCAAGGCCCAGTCTATAGCCCTAAGTTGGCCTAACTTTCTATGGCGTTTCAATTTATGTTTTTCAACGAAGTATCACTCCGTACAAGTGAACTGATTTACTCACCAGAAATTATTCTGTGTGGTCTGTGACTTCTATCGCCACGTTCTCTTTCCTGTGTTCGGCAAAGAACAGTGTTGTCTGACGAACCGCGCCCATGTGTACCGTTGACGTTGTTGTACGACTGCAGTAGCAGAACTTGCAGAAGCATAGTACTACTAATAGTACTATAGCTGCTAAATAGCGTCCACTCCAGTGCAACCGTCTATTAAAAGACGCACTGACCTGTGACAGTCTTAACATAGCTAACCGATTACGGCTTGCTTGTGTTGCTCGTGAACAACTAGCTGATTGCAACCAGCTGTCACGGCGTTCAACCGTACAATGACAGTTTCGTTCACCGCACTATCTCACATGACCTCCTGAGTACGTATGTAAATGAGGAGATGTAATTCGTATTTCGCGAGGACAAGATACGAGTGCCAAGAATTTATTTGACTTTAGCCGATCCATAATTATACTTCATGATGATTCAGGTTCATTCGCGATCTTCAATCCAAACGCGGTGTGATTTCCCCCAGAAAAAATGACTGAATGAGGGTATACAGTGGTTGCATATTTATCAGAGACAATTTTCCCGAATTACTGTCTGGATCCCTTCCAGGTTGGAAGTTGGAACTACAATTAGATTAGCATGAAAAGTCAAACATTCGGAATTGACTCTCTTGAATTAGGGATAAGCTATCTAGGTCTGATAGACGTTAGTGAGGAAGCCCCATTAATGTCGTGCTACTAAAGTATGGAATTCACTCACAGTACACGTGACAAATCAGAATAAAATATCCAGCAGATCGTTATTAGTATTATTAGTTTTCTTACCATCGGTTTATTTCTAACCAAATGATCGTTGAATGTCTTATGCAGTCATAAGTTCAATTTCCCCCTCGCTATAGGCTATTTAGGGTAGCAGCCTCCCATTAGCCTCCCGATTGACTTACAAAATACAAACTGAAATGCCTTCGTCAAGTGGTCCCTGGAGACACGCGGGACTACGGGACTACGGACTCAAAGCTGAGTAGTGTAGCCACAATGGCACTTCCAAATTACCATACCTTGACTGATTACATTTTTTACTAGAAAGGCTTGAAGTTAGCACCACTTCCAATCGACGTGATTCTGTCCGACCACCAATTCTGCTCCATGTCACCTGAAGAATGCCGAATCAGTCAAAATCTAGCTGGATTTCCTGCAAACACACCTCATTTGTACTTTCAAAAATGCTCTTTCACGTGCAGGCAATTCCAACTTCATCAGTCATTGATGGGTGACACGGAATTGTTTTCGTGAAGTCAGCAACATTTTGGCGGAGAATTATCACCAACGAGCGTCTGCAACCGAGACATCACTACCATCTGAATTTGATATACAGTACTGAAAACCTTTGTCTGTAGTTTAGAATCGGCAACCCAGTCTCTGCCATCGACTTCACTGGGTGGCCGTAGTCCGGATAATCTTGACGCAGTGGTTTCTCGTGACGTCACTTATAGCTCTGGTGGGGACCCCTACGTCTAGATCCACTTGTGTACCAAAAATCGGAGCACTTTTCAGCCAAATGTCATGGTTTCATGACAGAAATGGGCGGAGCATAAGCCATAACCCCGCCTTTTCCACTGCCGATCAAAGATGCGCGCGAATATCTCAAAAAAGTAAAATACGCAGTGAGGAGCACTCCGGAGGTTTGCACTATCCTGCCGTAATTAAAGTCGATTTTGCTGTTTTCTTCTCGTTTTGCTAATGTATGCGTGATAAATGTACACACGAAGTATAATTGTGAACGGGAAAAGGCGAACGGGAAATTTGATGAATCCCTGCCGTAAATTGCTTGATCTCAGAGCAATCACAAATTCAAAATTCGTGTCCAGTCTTTGGAGCGCTAATGTGTCGTACGTGCAAGTAGCCTAGGCTGAGACATATCCCACTTGGGTTCAGTGATGTGCTCATCATAGGCTAGGGGGCATACATGTTTTGACTGCTCTGATTGTATTCTGCGCATTCCGCAACTTGTGCACGCACAATGCGCACCATAGCAACACGCGCACTCTAATGATTAGGCGCGCACGCGTAGTATTAGCATACGGCGTAGTGGGGGAGTCATCTATCTCCGAAGAACAGGCATCGCCTGAAAGTTATATGTAGCGAACAATAAACATTCATAACACATTGAAGGTGACTTGACCTAGACGCTGGCATATTTTCTCATGACTGTTCGTTAACCTTTTCAAGCGTTTAAGCTTCGCGCAAACATATGGCGGCGCTCAGGTGGATGGTACCCGAAGTCGTTCTGTGTAGGTGTTAGCCTAAGTAGGATTTGCGCGTATGAGTACGAAACCCATGGGTATGAGTACGAGAACACATTTTCACATTCATAATGCTGAGTAAGAGTACAGAGAGCCAATGAGTACGAGTGAAACATTTCCGTTTTATCAAACGAGGGGCAGCGCAGGAAATGTTAATCTTTCAACGAATGAAATATTTGAATCAATGCACGAACTGAAAACATTTATTGTCCGTTTTGAATAACACCAACGACGAAAATTTGCGTGTGGTCACTTTCTTCCGTGTCGAAACTTTTGTTGAAAGGTACGTCTAAATTGAGCGTGCAATAGTCATATTTTATGGGAATTGTATGCACGGTCGTGCGATGGTACTTTCATTTAACTATCATGTGGCAACAATTTCCTAATGACAATGATGAGGATGTAATTAGGTGTTATATAATTACTGAAACTCCATAGGAATCGAGAAGATTATTTTTCTAAGCCCAGAAACCCTCTCCAGCTCTTATGAAGAATATTCAAGAGGCAATATCGTCTGGTACCAACTGGCAAAAAAGCGAAAGCGTCGTTTGCATTGCGTCACGGCGAGGACCGCCTAAATGCAATTCGATATCGATATAGTATATCGTCACTGTGATAGGTCAATGCAAAATCAGTTTCGTGGCAGAGCGATGGCAAAGCCGTATCAGTGACGCTCCGCGAACAAGTTATTCAAGCACGAAACGGGAGGCGTTTTGCTAGGAGAGGCTGTACTTGCTGTTGTGATCGACACGTTTTTGTTGTTGCCTTCCTAGGTTTCCTGTCACTGTTACAATGGATATTATGGATCGTCCTCTTCTCCTGGTATCGTGTCGCACTAGTGTGAACAGATCTGGAATGGCTGAACAGCCCTGAAGAGGGTCATTTGGGGATGAACCACCAAAACTCTCTCCGTGCCTACGCCACAGCTTGTCAGGGATGATTGACAGGAAGTAGGAACATTTTTTGATGCCCATACTTTATGTGGAATATAAACTACATGCATCACCTATTGCTAATGCCCAGTGTTGGAGGACTCGAGTCCGGTCTCGGTCTCGAGACCGGTCTCGAGATCGATTTTGGAGGACTCGGTCTTGGACTCAGACTCGGACATCAATGACTCGGTCTCGGACTCGGACTCGGCTACAAGGACTCGGGGACTCAGTCCGAGACCAGGCTCACGCC
>JAODTT010600818.1:0-11905 GCA_025400115.1 Pentamera pediparva
ATTCATTCTGTATTTCAGATGCGCAGGGGTACTTCCTCATCGGATTATGTTATTGTCTGTACCTTGTACTGATTTCCAATTCTTCATAAATTCCATCATTAAAAATCATGTCTGCCTTATCCCCCCAAAACAATCACGAAAGACAAAAGAAAATTACTTGTGATGGTGTGACGAAATGACGCAAGAGCGTTGATTGGGTGTGCCTCAACGTCGCTATACTCCTTGACACTTTTCATTAATAGCTCATGGGGCGAATCGTCCTCCTCCAAAAAGGCGAATAATCGCATTAGGAATGCTTTCGGACACTGAAACAGAAACATTGAGCAATACCTATACAAACGACTTCGAACGGGTTTTTTTTCTTTTGAAAATGAACATGCCATGGGGTCTCTGGAAGCACTGGGGATTTCCCAAACGGGGGGTCTACGATTTCCGGATTGGAGTCTAACAGTCTCGCGCACTGATGTAAACCTCGTACCAACCCATTACATGAAAGCCTTCATTTCCTGTTATCATTATTATATACATATACAAGATTTATGATAATTTGGCCCTTTTTTAGCAGCGGATTTCTAGTCATTCCACTTTTGGGACTTAAAAATGGAAACGTTCAAAATTAAAATTCGTTCACGAAAATATTCTAATTATGTCACGTTTCCATTTATGAATCCTGGCCGAGGCAAACATGTGGTATGTTATCGTCTCTGTTTAACTCTTTAAGTATTCCAATCGTTCAACACCTGTCAAGATTCGAAATAAAAAATATTCGAACGTGGTACTGTTATTTGTTTAGCAGTTGAAATACTGCTACAAGGCACAAAGCTTCAACGCCCAAAACATTCAAGAATAACGAAAAAGCCAACTTGAGATATCTCACATACAATTTATGAAAAGCAGACAGCGGAAGAACCGTCGAAAATGTTTGAAACATAACACTGTACAGAATGTAAGCTAATGAATATTGTTCAATGAAATCCACTCGAAGTGTTAATTCCCTATACATATTATCTAAATGGGTTACGGTCATGCCATCATTCATCCTAACTTTTCCAGTAGGAATAAATTGTTCCTCTAAACCTACGAACATGTCCGCTTCTGGATCGTTTCGTATGGGTTTTTCAATGCCTACTAATTTAAGTCTGCTAGATATCATAGAACACTGGCCTAATTCTCACAACGTAAACATCCATCGGCAACATCTGTCATACCTGGTCTAATACATGTCACCCGACAATCCTCCTATTGCCCAATGGGAGTGTTGTATATCTGGTTAGGCGTGATAGTAAATGATATTCAATATTTTCATAGCTACGGTTCGTTGGTTATAACGGTTTAACACAACATAAAGGTGTAACTGGAGTAACCCAATGTAAGCGACTAAGACATCCACTCGATTAGCCTAGGGAATTATACATATTTTTTAGACTGCCCTAATATTCTGTATTTACCTGACACCTCGCAAAACCCTAGAAATGAGCGTCAATTCATTTCCAAGCAGTGCGAACATAATACGATTAATTCACAAGTTTGAATAATATTTAGTAGATCGTTAGGCTGATTGGGTAAGTAGATTTACCGCTATAGCCGTTGTTCGCAGTGCCAAGGAAGAGGTCGCTATTCAACTCACAGACTGTACCGAGCATTTAACTCCACTCAAACTATGTGAATTCATACATACACCTATCGTAGGGCGAACAACAGTCATATATCGAGAAGACATCCCTCATTTGGAGGTTCTATTATCAAGACCGTAAAGCACTGTTCAATGTAGAAAAAAACTGCTGAAACTGTCCGACGACCGGAAGCGTGCCTAGTTTTTAGTGCAATGGTTCAAATATTTCATCAGTCGAAAGATTAATCTTTCTTTCGGCCGAGTTGAATAAAACAAGTTTAATCTTTCAACGAATGGAAAATTTGAATCATTGCAGGAAATAAAAACATTCGACACCTGTTTTATATAACACCGACGACAAAAATGGCATGTGGCCAAACTTCTTTCATGTCAAAACTTTGTTGCAAGTTGTGTCGCAATAGAGTGCAATAGAACTTTCAATTTAATACCATGTGACAAAAATTGCCAATGACATGATAAGCATATAATTAGGTGTTATATACTATAATATGCTCATTGTAACAGTGTAATTGATATCCATAATAATAATAACTCATAAAAAACAGTGGTTTCAAAATGTAACGGTTTGTTTCTTTTTTTCGCCAATGACCCAAAATACCCATCACAATTCCTTTAAGAGGAGAACACCAAATCAGTGCATGGAGTTGTTTGGGTATCGACAGTTCATCATGAATGCCGCCTCATAAGTGTGCCAAATCCTGAATCAACGATTGGAAATTTCATGTTGTCGCTGAACATGCGTGTGATCGACTACGAAGAAACAATGCCTCGGGTACTAGTCTATCGCCTGGGAATGGGAATTTCGTCGATGCTGGAAATACGATCATGTCTCATAGGATTCATAGATAGTTATTAAAGTGTTAGTATTCCGTTCGAAAATCCTCAAGCATTTACTGTTTCGGAGAATAGCTGGTTCATGGCGGAACAGTCATGATTAGTGTGAAAGGCAGCAAATCATACGATCTTCCTCCTGAGAAGATATTCCTGTGAACGCGTCGTCGCATTGCTGGGACCGTTAATCCACATACCTGATGCGAAATTTTAAAGTTTGTCGGATTCGAACGGAACATGGTGGATATACTACCTCGATTTCCGACCAAAGTGGAGATTATTATATGAGGTCATCGTAGGTCAAATTTGGCGTAATTTCTGTGCCAATTTTGAGTGATGCCTTATGAAAAATGTCTTGCCTGCCCAACCAACCTTGGGTCGTGGATACTCTTTCGTATTAAATCAGTTCGAAACTGCGTCCCATTGATTGTCTGAATGCGGGGAAATACACGTGGGCGGTTCAACCGCCTGCACATATCTAGTTTTATTAATAGCAACTTCCGAGACTCGGGGAAGAATCATTGTTCGGGAATATACCCAACGCTCGAATAACATTGCTGTCACATTGTTGTCTTTAGAGAGCGTGCAGATGGTGGCATATTGATTATGCGGTCCGGCTTGTGATGTAGAGGTGATGGGTTTGAGCCAACGCCGTCGAGCAGGGTAGGACTACTTTATCCCGACTACCTGAGGGGTTTACAATTTGCATCTTGCCGTCAGCGTGTGATACCCGCTCTTTCACATCGCGGTCACGCCATAAAGGCATATCCTTATCCCGTGTCATGTGAATGTTCGCAGTTGACGACAGTGCAATAACGAGGTCTGCAGCTTGCTGGGGTTTGCATGGATTCTATCCCTTGCTTGACAAGTCCAAGTATATCATGAAAACATAAATTACTGGACTAAAGTGGGCGTGCACAATAGTTTTTCATTAGGCTCCCAGACGGAGTCCATTGCTCTGGGGGTGGCGCACTTGTTAAAGTTTATCCGAAAATCCCCCCTGGTGATGGATCCGCATCTCTTATGCTTTTCCTCGATATGACGTCAGTTCAAATGGTTCGTGTTGTATCATCATTGGATATTGGATCGTTATCGGGCGAGTTCGTTACCCAGCCATACGGATTTAATTTCATATAATAAGGCTAATGAGCGGGAGTTGGCCTACTGCGGATGTCCACCTCGATTGAAACTAGATCAATTCCAAAAGCTGCGGGTCTCTCTGGTTGTCATATAATGACCATATTACAGGACCCTTATTTAGACTCTTTCTATGTTGGCCTACACGTTTAGAAACTCCCAAATGTTTCAGTTTAGTGTGATGGTCAGGAAGGACATGACTCCCATGAATGACCATGATGCGACAAGTTAAGTTTATCGTGTCTTTGTCACAAATCGGCTAAAACGAATGTGTGCTACATTAGATTTAGTGTTAATCGATGCTAATCGATAATGAAGCTCAAGTAGTCAAAGTATATCATTCATTGCACCAAATAGTGCGATTGGCGAGCTAGTTACTATTTTATGGACTAAATATTTTGCTGACTATTTTGAATGTCCACATGCCATGATCAAGTGGTTCAAATTTTCATTCGACCAGGTAGTATATGTGTGTGCTATTTACAAAAGTATGATGCGATAACATTATGTAGAAACAGTTTTTCACCTTCAGTTGCACAGCTGAGTACACAGGGCTCGGAAATTGACAGTCCATCACGATGCCCCACAGGCGGTCATAGTTTGACCATGTTACATATGTGCTGCGCCAACATGGTATCTATACAATATTTTCGTAACTTTAGTCCATTTATATGTTTGTACAATTGTAAAAACGAATGGTCCTACATGATGGGGAGGAGTCTATTTTAATGGTAATATAGAGTTACCCATGCAATAATTGAACAGTCCTATAATAAGAGGCTGAGCTCATCGTCATAGTAATATACAATTACCCATGCAATAATGGAATAGTGATTTAGAATTACCTATGCAATGATTGAACATTTTTCTATGTAGATCGACAGAATATGGGAAGTTGAGAGCTGAGAGGTTATGACCCATTAAAATTATAACTAAATGAAGAAGTAATTTTTTGAACAGTGAGCTGAGATGTTAACAAGGTACATTAACAACGTTTCAACATTAGGATAATAATATACAATACTGACAAGGTGGTTGTCAACTCAATGCATTAATGGAATCACTGAGCCTTTGCAAGGTCAGGATAAAGGCCATCTACGGTTAATAGGGGACAGGCAAGATATTTTTCTCTGAATAGTTTTCAAAGCACACGAAGCAATCAAACTATGATATTTTCAGTCGCAAAACTGAGCTTTCGAAAACAATTTCTAACTTTTCCATCGAAATAATAATCAGCAGCTGACATTTTATACACTCCTAGCTAATGATGTTTAGAAGGACGACCATAACAAGGGTCATCTAGGGTTGCCATCAGACGTTTGATTATCTAATTTTCTATTCGATCATATTTCTCGCAATGAAAATTATCCTAAATACTGTATTACAGAATATAATAAATGTGATAATTGTATATTATGTAACTCTCTGAACATCTGTTCCTATCAAAACGAATCAATTAGCCTATTTTGGGGGTAAGTAGCTCATAACCAACTGGCGCCACTTGGTGTTGGCTGAGTTTGAAGTGTCGATTTCTCGGGAGAACGCTTTCTGATTGGAAGCTGTGCTGGTGAGTCGATAATAACTTGAATAGTTCATGCCAAAATTACATCATCCTGTAGAAGACATTGTGGATGAGCTTCCTACTGGAAAAAAGTCAGTTGTTACTTGGTAACTTGATAACGGAATGGACAAGACGATTATTTTGAATGTAATGAAGGGTAGGTCTATATGTGCTGGAAGATTGCCACCGGGAAAGCATGACATATAATCTTCTTAACACAAGACTAGTAATTGACATGCTAAAGTTACCCTCGATCAAAATCGTGATTTTTTCGTTTTATTGATAACATGAGTTCCGAAAACACCTGTCATTTACAATAACTTGGGTCTTGTATCTTGTATCTTGGATCTTTGTAATTAGCTGAGAGTGCCAATGTGTAGAATTTCAAAAAAGTTGACAAAAAAGCTGAAAGTTGGTCAAAGTTACAACAGTTTAAGTTACGACAGGCTAACCCATTAGAAAACTGTGACGCCTTCACTGTGAACCATTGATGGTCGTGCCGTGTGTACACTGTAGACAAGAATGAGTCATTCCGAGAACTTACATATTAACGACCCAAATTGGGTCGAATTGCTTAATTTATATCCCAATTCTGGGCTTTACAGTATTGTCGGTCGTGCAAAGTGGGTAGTTTAAACATGCGTGGTACCCAAGGCGATTAGCCGAGGGTCACAGCATAGAAAAACACCGAGTATAAATATTTCAATCATAATTATATAGAATTCTATTGAAAAATAGAAAAAAACATTCACGACCATCGAGACCATTCGTGAGGGATTTTACCTTCAGTTACACAGCCGACAACACGGTGCCAGACATGTACAACTGACAGTCTTCCACGGGGCGCCTCGGTCATCTCCCGGAACTGGTCCGCCTGGATGCATTACGTCAGTACGTTATCACCAACATTACGCTTGATTGTTGCCGTGGCAAAGAGTTCATCATTAGTAGGCCAGGTTTGACCCCCTCCCTGTATTACTGGTTTATTAAGACATTTTCAAGGCAGTGATGAAAAAAGTGAGTGCGTAAGATCGTGAAAGCCACACTCTGCGAGATTGAATTGTGTCTCGAACGGGAGTTCTATGTTCCATGTGAAACCTTGTGTGGCAGGTACTGTGTTTCAAACCGGCTGGTGACATGAAGTATTCTCGCAAGGGAATTGTGGTGAGACACAGTTCTACACAAGATTATATTTGGCAAGTGTATAGTAAGTGTAGTCACCTTGCTGTGTGTGCATGGGAGAAACAGCAAGCCCCTGTAAATTGACAATGGACAATAAAAGTGTGTAAAAACGATGAATAGTGAAGGGGGTAGAGATGTTCAACAAGGAGAGTCAAACAGTAGAAAATTTATAGACTAAAATAGACGCAGGTCTATAATTATGAGATGTGAGGAATAACAGGAAACAATAACATGCGGAATTCAAAATATTGATTTATTACACACGGGAATCGTTGATTAGAACCCGGCTAAGCAGGTTCGATGAACTACGAGATGCCGACTGAGGCGTGAATTCATTTTAATAAGGTGTAATTAGTATTACAGTATTTCCATGGAACATTGATTTATCCGTTCATCAACTTGCGGAATGTTTCCTGTCGGTATTAGAAACCCCAGCAGGCCCGATTGATTTTCTTGCCAATCTAATCATTCCACTGTTGATATATTGTTGGAAATAAATTAAATTCCCTCGATGTGATGCTCACGGCAATACTATCATCTTCGAACAGTAAAATAAGCCAGAAACCATTCTCATCGTTGCAATCAAGAATAATAGGAAATTACATTGTATTGAGACGAGGCAAGATATTCTTGAAGCTCTCAACAGTTCGAGCCGACTTGGTATTGAGCGGTAGCTTGTTCCACAGAACGGCAGCATATCTACTAATTGTGGGCGAAGCCTGTCGGTGAGGGTCAGGTGAGTACGAGAAGTAATATATCTCGCCAGAGAGGCCGAAAAATATGTTGGCGCTAAGTCGTTTAGATATCCGTAAACATACAGTAGACGTTTGAAACTAATACGTTTGGTAATGTTTGAAAATGTGTGTTATAGTATACTATCCTGGTTATTCGCACCAGGCACGCCCTTGTGTGATTCTCGATCTGCAGAGATAAGGGAAAATCCTCTATATTTTGTATATTTCAGGTCAAGTCAAATTGGCCTTAGATATGGCGCAAGTGAAGATTTTCAGGTTCGTCACTGTATAATCGTATTGGGCCCATAAGAGACTTATGGGTCAACACTCAACTATCGGCAATTCACCAGTATTTTTCAACCTCATAGGCATATGATGCGGCAGTTAATTAAATTTGCGCGCGATTATGTTCATGTTTCGCAAATGATGTTGTTGAATGCAATATGACTGAAAGTGCGGATCAGGTGAGGCACATGTGTAGGGCAATGACATTTCCCGCTATCTGCATAAACAAGCGAGAATACGAACCTATCCACCTTTCATTTCATCGAGGTCATTCACCCAACACTAACGAGGGAGTAGTGTTGTCAACAACAAGGATTTCGCTCATTAGAACGCGCTGTATCACCTCAACTAATCTACACAAAACATCGGAAGAACACTTAAAGAAAGTTTCATGACGGAAAAAATAGCAAAGTAGAGGGTATGTATAAAACCCCCTCCATCTATTCATTTTCACAATACATGTAGGCCCTACTCTGAAAACGCCCGAATGAGCTCGACCCCTACTTCCAGAGAATATACTCTATGCAACAACTGTAAATGCACCAGCTACAAATGAGAAAACAATAATAATCTCAACTGAACTTTGTACACTTTTATTGGTGGTTAGGTTGAATGCACACAGCAATTCAATTATTTTTGAGATGGAGTTTGTATTTTTCTATTAAAAAAACAAACTTAGTACCACTTCGCTACCAAAATCGCTAGACGTCGGTACTTTTTACCCAAAATTGACCATTTAGTACAGTTGGTACATCCTAAGAACAATATCCCCCAGTTTCTCATTCTAGAATTGAACACTATTGATATTCACAAGTGTCAACAGAGTGACTCGCCATCATCACAAAACACCCCAGCCCCTTCTGTTCCACCCGATTACTGTCAGTGCGCGGGAAGTCAGCGGAATATCGAAACGGTATTGGGTTCAATCAGAGCGGTTACAGACAGACGACTGTATCATTTGTAATTGCTCAAGTACAAATTAACAGCAATGCTAAACGACTTAATCATGAATTCTTGTTCTCCATGAGCTACATTGGCTTCCAGTGCAGCAACGTAATAAATTTAGGATGTTATGTCTGACATTTGAGATCATACATGAGCAGGCTCCTCCTAACCCATACAAGGCTTGACCCGAGTGTTATCGTTATTTTTGGCTAGAGTGTTGTTATATGGACGTGTGAACTGCGGTATCTAATCTACGTGTGGCGGTTTCATTCATTTAACATTATACGTCGTTTTCAACGGGGTATTTACACTACTCGTTTCACCCTTGTTTCAAAATTACGCACTGCTCTGCTGACCATTCGGAAAATCCAAAGATGAGACCGCGATCTGCCGTCGAATGATATTGGGAGACGCTTCCGTATCTTGAATACCCCTAAAGAGAACCGTAAAAAACAAGACACTGTCACGATTTCTAAGTGAGACTGTTTTTACTCCCTGCACCCAAAATAATTATATCAACTGAAATGAACATATACGACTATCCACACGATCACTGCGTAGCTCAGTGTGTACGTGGTACAAGACTACACTACTAATTCGTCTTGACGTGACCGCAAACTGAAATTAGGGTAATGAGCCCCAAATATTGCCGTATTCGAACTGCCGATTCCTAGATCCACTTAGTACAATCAATCATATTGAGAACGTTGTGTCTTGTTCATTACCATCCAAACTCTGCCTTAGCTCTCCATGATGAGAAGTAATCACTCTGTAAGACTTGTATTTATTTTCAATGTAGTACTTCCTTGAAACACAATAAAAATGTTCAATTGATCAAAATTGATGGTAATGTTCAACATCACGTATAAAAACAACTTACTGAACTTCTGAATAATCGAGCCTATTCGCTCACTTTTATGATGTTAAACACAATACATAACGAAGACCGACTATCGCAGTAATATGGAGTATCTTTTGAATATCGCTGAACGATGTTTTGCGGGGAAATCGAAAGGTCAGCAAGGATTTATTATGAGTTTCGATGTAGGTACTGCATATACATTTCGTTTATGCGACAGCGCGATATTTACCTCAATTTCAACACAAACATTGTACACTCTTCGAATCACCATAACAACAGTGTAGCATGGGTTATAAGTTACTGATATATTTACTGATGCCCATGTGCAATATCCATCGAGGTGCTTATGAGGCGCTCTATTACGTCGCTGGCCTTGTGTTGAGGCGACATTGTCCTTAGCCACACGTGTCATACGCAAAACCTGATAGTGGGCATTCTCGTTCCTTCGCGCAGGTTTCAGTGGTGAATCAACAATAATATTGCCTTGTTGACTTGTTATCGGGGCTTCATATTGTGAAGCGATCAATCGACTCGTATATGTGGAGACTTCTATAAATATTCAGTGTTGATATCTGTTTTACCGCCCGCGTGCATAGCCTGTATGGTTAGTACAATTATGACGCACTCGCATTGGCGCAACGCGTAAATCACAACAGCCAATTGGCGCTCAGGCCCGGCCCACGAATGCGAAGGTAAGATTAGCTAGCAAGTACGGTGCTACCGAGGAGACATGCCACATGATAATTATGTCGTAATGAAGAGATACATTCATGCGGCCAGTCGTCATCTTGCTTGTCGTCCTACTACCACCGTAGGCAGGCCTCTGACTAAGGAAACAAGACTCCGTGGCAAGTACAAATCAGGGACAAATAGATCTATGGGTGCGCCAGTTATAGCAATGTATGTTTCATAACGTCGCTGACTGTCAAGAGCGCGTCACAAATATGAAACGATGCACACTCCGGCAATACCAGAGAGTATGAGTGGCAGCAGCCAACACAGCACTAGTTGTACTCGACAGGTCCCGGGTAGGTATGTGCAATGGAAGCAAGGAGCCTGACCGAGGAACACATCGAGCAAGCTGAAATGTGGTACATCTGAAAAGCATTGAGTGCATGGTTGATATGTTGAAGTTGATCTCAAGGTAATGATAGGTCAATAAAGGACAAAATACCTGAATGTGATGTATTCAAAGTAGCCAATAAGTGGCAGAAATGTTAAAAGTCATTTCAGAGCCACCCAAGGTAGAACTATGAAACATCGTTATTGATTATTAATACCCTGTACAAATGATGAAAGTCACGGAAATGCTGGAAAGGGACAATCAATGGTCAAAAAAGTTTTGTTCAAAATTACTTTAGTCCGTCATAGGTCCACATCATAGAGTAGTTCTTAGCAGCTACCAATACGTTTACGTTAACTGCGCCTGTTATGTACCTTCATTATTATTTATTTCTTTATGGAGTTCCAGCATATGTGACTGAGAAATCACATATTCATGACTGCTAGTAAATATCTGCCCCAATCGAACCACTGTACAGAGCAGCTGAAGTAATACCACCCATAATTGAACTATTGTGTGGTATTAGTGTCATAACAGTCACTATATTTGTATCATCTCGTAAATTATGAGAGTTAAAAATGAACCTGAAATGACTTTTCTCTGGGGCAACACCTTCAAAATACCTAATGAATAGTCGATTAACTTGGTTATTCTGTAAATTAGAATAGCGGCAATGAACTATTTAGGATGATAATGAATGTTACACATTTTCATCACATTTTAACTCGTTTATCTCGTTACAGAGCAGATTTTCAACCTACGAATTTGGGCGAAAAATACAGCCAGAATCAACAAGACGTCTATCATGTCTTCGGAAAGGCATTTGACAGGGTATGGCATGATGTACGATGGACCACAATGAAAAAGTACATTATCGGCCAGAAACTGATACATCAGAGAGCCATATACTAAAGATAGCAGTGCGGTACCGTATTCTACATGGTATAGTTGGAGACTGGTTTCATGCATCGGCTGGAGTCGGTCGTGGCTGTCTGTTGTCACCCCACTGAAGTACATCGATTATCCGATACAAGTAGAAGACAACGTTGAACTGATAATAAAATTAAGAAATCTGATAACATCTTGTTATTCTATTCACTGTAGTTTTCGGATATGCTATAACACATGTTCGAGTCAGATTACAGTGTCATAAATTATATTGATAACTAAGGATGAAATGGACAAGACTTCCATCGATAGTTAGGCCTGTCGTGTCGTTGTTAGGAATCGGTTAATCGATAATGTACGTAGTACCATATCACCCGATGATATAGCTCGAGAAGTCAGAGACTATCGTTTATTGCATCAAATAGTGCGAGTGGCTAACTGATTACTATTTTATATAAACAAATATTCAGCAAATTGGGAGAGTGTTCCAGCAGGCGAATATTTCAATTTTCCTGATATGACCAAATAGCACGAATAGTGCGATACAATAGCATGGCTGTCACGCAGGCAGTTAAACCCATTTATTTAGTTACAAGACAATTGTTGTCATCATCGCCACATACCTCCCATGTGACTGGCTTTCCGGGGTGCATAACGTTACTAATGTAACTATCGTGTGAACAGTTTAAAGGGGTAATAATCAGTGGGCTAGGCTGACCATTCTTCCTGTATACTGATCGAATCAGAAAGTTCTCAGAGCAGTGATGAAACAAGTTAGTGCGTG
>JAODTT010601929.1:0-11902 GCA_025400115.1 Pentamera pediparva
CACCAAGTACAATAGGCTGAACATGATAACAGATGTAGATGATAGTAGATGATCTGAATGACTGAGCCAGAGATTCCAACGATGATAATTGTTTATCATTAAACTTCAAGGGCAAGGATCATCATTTTGATCATCAGCTAGTACTCTCACTCATCATCATCACTATTCAACAATATGTCATCCTGACACTGCGTGCTGCACTGGCAGAGGTCCGTACACGATAGGTTATTGGACCCGCAAGAACATTGAGCTGTAGGACAGTCGGCTCTGCACTGGCATCTCCCCATCTCGATGATGGCATTGGGGGCTGGGAGCACTTCAGTGTTGCTGGCTTGACCTAACCGTGCTTCAGAGGATCCAGGAACTGTTGCTGAGCAACGCTTGCTTGACCCCATGCCATGGCCTGGATCTGGACTCGGAGGATGTGCTGCTCGAGAGCACCGGGAGTGGGAGGCAGCTTGTCACTTTGGGCCATATGCTTGCAAAACAGATGCCATCGCAGCTCGGGGATGCTCGCAATCTGGATGGCCTCTGGTGAATATTGAGCCGTAGTCTTGTTCAAGACTCAGTGACTCTTGCGACCCTGGGCCTTTTTAAGCTTGCCATTATGCGGATATGTCCTCAACTGTCACTCCCATAGATCTATGCGTCCCTGATTCACGCTTACCACTGAGTCTTGATACATTGGTAAACGGCCTGCCTACGGTGGGATTAAGACGACTGGAGAGTTGTTGACTGACCACGTTAACTCTGATCTCAATTACAGCATTTGTGGCTCTTCTACAGAGCCGTACTGTCAGCTAATCTCATGTTAGCCAGACCTCGGCGCTAATTGGCTGTTGCATGTACGAGCTGCGCCAATGAGAGTGCATCATACATTAGGGAGAATCATCATTGTATGTGTATACGCGAGTGTTGTCATGACTATTTATAGAACTATTTGAGGGAATAGAAGAAATGACGAGATTGGCCGCTTCACATTGTGAAGCAAGATTAACCAATTTCCAAAGACGTTTGTCACAGGAAACAACCACTGATACATACGGAAAGGAACTAGAGGCAATTGCATTTGTGTATGGCCGAGGGTGAGGATACTAACGTCTTAACTAAGACTAGTCTGTTAGGGGATCCCGTTCCTTCAGGACCAGGGCTGCGCAACTATGGAACTCCCTTCCTTGCAGTATCAGGAAAGCACCGTCATTGGATGGATGTATTCAAGCGGAAACTCAAGACCTATTTCTTCCGCATGGCCTCTGAGATTTTGTGAAGCGCATAGAAATGTTTTTTTAGCATATTGTTGCGCTATGTGAGAAAATATATTATTATTAATTTCATTATCACGTTAGTGGTTCTCATTAGTGCTTAGGTCGGAATGCAGCATAACTGATCTCCTGAAGGAATACCGCATCATCATAGGCCTAGTACTAGTGCTGGTCACATTGGCCTATATAACAATATCCAACAGTGAATTACATCATGTCAATTTGGTTCGACATCACCAGTTCGATTATACAAAGGACAAAAGAAATACAGACGTGACCACAGTCTCCGGGATCGGGTATATCACCAATAGAGCTTTAGGAAGTTGAGTAATTTGTCGAGTGCAACGTATCTGGAGCACATGTGCATGTCTGGCCGAAATGATTCATCCCAATTACGATTTGACCATTTGCTCAAACAGCCGTACAATAGCACTGGATTCACATGCAAGTAGAACCATGCTAAAGGTTGTTCAAAATAGACTAGAGGGATATTCGAAACAAACAGGTCCCCGGAAAAGGTAGAGGCAGGCCTACGCAAAATCGCTAACCCACGATGGATGATGGAAAGATCAAGGGAGTTCCACCGACCTATTCATATGTGCTTTATTGACTACAGTAAGTTCTTCATTGTGTTGACCACCCAACACTGTGGGCCATGATGACGGAAATAAGAATTCCAAAGCACCTAATACATGAGATCAAATCATCGTAGAGTGGACAAGAAGCGAAAGTTCGTACGAATATGGGGATACGTGATGTTTTATCTTTGACAAGGGAGATCGACATGGGTGCATCCTTTTACTTCACATTTTCGACCTTTATACAGCGAGTATAGCCTATGATGAGACAATCAAATTCAGACAGTGTAGACCTGGGAGTGACGATGGACGGAAGAAGTGTCAACAGCCTCAGATATGTCGATGACACCACACTGCTTGCTGGAAGCAAATAAGACCCTCTGATTATGTTTGAGCGAGTGCGGACTAAAGCTAGTATTCCATGTAGCGTCAAAATGTGAGCTCTGACATGCGCAACAATCCTACCATGTCTTGCCATGTAATTGTTTGTACTATCATACAGCCATTAATGATATGCGACACCGTGTCATGTGTTTTTGTTACACACACTGAACGTTCTTGGATATTATTCGTTGGGGTAACATCTATGAAGTAAAGAGTTGCATTCTAGCAGTTGTGTATGCGAGATTTCAAAGGGAATCTTACAATCTCCTTGTTCATCGCATGATCGCCCAAGAATGCCTTATACGCTTTATGATTCTCATATACTGGTATTTTACGGAGTTACACAATATGTTGACTGTTTCATGTATCTAGATAGGGCGGTGTGTTAACGGGAAACAAGAGATACGGCATCTTGCTCCGCAATTGGTGCGTACATATCATTACTTACTAAGCTCCAGCTGCTCGCGAATACATGGATCGTTGAACTAAACCCACGTTGGTTTCAACCAACCTTCTCTCCTCTGACGACCCTGCCATCGTCATTGATCAGATACCAACCAAATAGGTGGGTAATATTGTTTCCCCCTCAGAGCACTGCTTCACGGTAAGTCGTGTGTAATGAAATGGAGACAATCCAGCATGATGTTTTGTTTGTGGGTCGTCAGAACTCGAAACCCGCAGCAAAAATGACATCTCGCCTGTGAGGCTGTGACACACATGGTGTATGGATCAGGGCTCCCTCACTATAGCAGGAATAAACATAATGTCGCGATTCGATTTTTTTTCTCCAGGAGAAGCCATTTACGAATATTTTTTTTACAATACTGTTCTTCGTGGCTGTGAGAGTTTTTATTGGAATCGAAATGCTCCGCATGAGCCTATATATTATTATGCCCGTCGCCACAACTGTTTTCCCTAAAGACCTATACAGAGAGACGGGTCCGGGAGCATGGGTTACAATGAATTCCAGGAGTTCTGGGAGGTAATCAGCCAGTGGCACAGTTCATTCATGCAGTTTGATGTGGATCGATCCGGTACATTAGAAGGTCAAGAGCTGAATGACGGGCTTCAGTCCTTTGGTAAGCGACAATCTTCGTCATTGACCCATTTCTGTTTTGATTCCTTGTCGAAAGCAAAAGGAATATATCTGTATATGCAGACACGCATGTGTGTGATCGTGTGCATGTAACGCCTCTACCTGTAGCAACTCTGCGTTAACAATGGGATGACCAGTTGCTCTCATACTTGGTTGGTATATGCGCCATGTTGAATGGATGAAAATTGTTTTGGTCCCGATATCGTTAAAGCCCTAAAGCCCAGTGGTCATGCAACACATTTCCTTTGAACTGGCACACAGAGGAGAAGGAAGCAAAGGCATACGCTGCAGACAGCGCCTAGCTGTAATATGTTACGCAATATTAGCTGAAAATTCTCTTACACGTATTTTAGGTTTGGGCTTCCACAGAGTAAGCAGACAGTATACAACAATAACGGAAGTCAATTCTGCATGGTCTTCATTTATCATGTTGTTGGACGAATTTTTTAGATGAGAATATCTTGGCAACCAAGCAAATGTGTTGTTTTGCTCAAAATTGCTTTGGTATGATTGACAAGGATTCAGGTACGTGTGTAGGTCAGCATCTAATACAACTCGATAACATTCATAAGGAGCGGAGCTAAATAGTATTTCGCATCACTGGAAGCAAAAAAAGGAGGGAAAACAACAATAGAGCCGATCTTCCACGTGTTTCACATCGAGCATATGGTTCCTATTGTTTCTGGTGTCAATGTCATTTATGACGACTAGTGGGCGGGGTATAACCTTTTCCTGAAATCCAATCTCTGGATATGTTATGCCCGCCCTAGTGATTATAAAAAACTCTGCAACCGAATGTAAGACTCGGTCTGCAGGTCATCATCATCAGCCAATTACCCGATAGATAATGAAATCTGGAAGAAACTAAGGGGTCATCACTGTAAATACCAATAATATCCATGAGTGCTGGGCTAAATGAACTTGTCTTGTTTGTGGAAATACAATGCCTAGTCAATTTCATCGAGTAGATCAACCTTTCCGTTGGCTGTTTCATCGTTGATAGTAATGTGTGGGTGGGCCTAGAGTTAGGGGATAAAATGAAAATATGAATTTTCGGGGGGCGAAATCAAACATTGATTTTCGATCGCATCCAGTTCTATTGTTGATATTCACTATTTGACAAGATGGAGGCTGTGGTAGGTTATGCTCGAAAAATTTCGAACCGCGGACATACCCATGAGATCGGCTGAGAATGATGGCTGATGACGGTATCCGAGTTATTTATATATTTACCAACAACTCCAGACGTTATTCAGGAATAAGCCCGCCGGGCATAATTTGCCTCGATACACCCGTCATATTTGACGGATTGTTTATATATACACTATTATTTCCTATCGGACAAGTAAAACATCACTCCTTTTTATTCCTTGATGTAATCAGAGGAATCTATGCAAACATGACAGTGTGTGTGTGTGTGTATGTATGTGTGAATGTGTGTGGTGTGTAACGCCTGGCTTGTTAACACAATAACTCGACCCCACCTGAAGGATGAAGCGCATACTTGGTATGTGGATTCCCCATGATGAGTACATGATCCCTATTGTTTTGGGGTCAGGTCAAAGGTCATCCGAAGTCACTGGAGATCAAACTCTGAAAATCTCGTTATCACGATAAGTCTAGTATGTTATGGTCCGATCGGTCTGCAATTTGGTATGTAGCTTCCTCATGGGCAGTACGAGAACCCCGTTTTGGTGTAGAACGGGGTCATTTTCGGGGGAAATTGGAAAATTGTGGAAAATCGATTTGAACAAAAAAAATTGGCCTGTTAACATGATGACTCGACCCCACCTGGATGGATCAAGTTCATTCTTGGTATGAGGGCTCCCCATAATATTCCCTATTGTTTTGGGGTCAGGTCAAAGGTGATCTGAGGTCACCAGAGGTCAAACTCTGACAACCTTGTAAACACAACAAGTCCAGGATGCTTAATCCGACCAGTCTGTTTTCAGGTTAACAGATGTCAAGGCAGTCAAGGAATCACAAAGCCTTGTGGCTTTCTGGTTTATGTTATACTTTCCGATTTGAAAAATATTGATTGCATCAGTGTGTTGTGTAAATCAAGACATCATATTTGATGTTGAGTGGACCATACACAAATTGATAGATCTGGATATCAGCCGATATAATTGACAAAAATGTGTCATTCAATCCAGTTTAGACTCACAGAACTCAATTCTTTCGTGTGGAAATAACAAAAACATTTATTCACCAAGCTGTTTAGTATTTTGATCAAATTTGGTAATGGTGCACATTTGGAAGGACCGTCTAAAATTTTCCTTACATTTTACTATTTCTATATTTCAAACATGCAGGTTACCGTCTTTCTCCACAAGCCCTCGGAATCATGATGCGAAGATACGGGATCGATGGCAAAGTGAAATTTGATGACTTCATAACCCTGAGTGTTACACTCAGATCGCTGACAGGTCAGTTGAATAGCGGTAAAATTAGTTTAGTATATTAATATTGCCTAATAAAACATGCTTATAATATATCATGCCTATACCACCTCCCACGTGGGCCTGCACCCGTAGCCACGATAGTCAATATGTACCACAAAAGTCTCCAGAAAGACATTGCAAGTCCACTCCCTTACCGAATTAAAATCCGAATTGGTCATTTTTATGCATGAGCCTGATGAGTAGGTTCTGCAAATTACTACAAAACGCAATTAGCAACATCTACTTGTTTTGTAGTAATAAATACATTAAGACTGTCGATCAATTTTAATATATATTCCACTGAATTAATTTTGTATATACATGCAATGTACTTAGTTTTGCTGCAAATATGGATGGGTTATGTGACTCAGTATAAACTCACCTCATAGATTCAAAACGAGCTCCATACTTCTTGGGCGGAGCATCACCCACAATAGCAATAGGTCTCATATTTCTTTGGTATGGCTCGACTAGGGATTATACCACTGAGAAAGATTTGATTAACTATCCGTCTCTGCGGTGTGGATCTACCGTACGACTCTTCCCGGATGCTGGACCCACTGATCCATACCTATAACTTACACTCACGTGTTGTATATTCTTCCAGCTGAAAGTCAGCTCAGGTTCTCTCACTTTTCTCGCTTATTCTGAAAGGCTCTAGCATGCCTGTCTCGTTAAGCTCTGGACGCTATTCGAGAAGAGAGGGCGAGAATTCAACAGTGTCTAGCCACTCCCGTCATACTGCAAACGAGTGCAGCGCGCTTCATTTTTTTTCGTAGGATGGCAGGGGCTCATTCGGACTTCCGGGATGTTTCCAAATCGTTTCAAAATCAGGGTTAGGGTTCGAACTGTAGGTTAGGGTCGTGTTCCGGGGTAATTTGAGGTCGTTCTTTCATAATCCGGCCCCAGAATCCGGAAAATATGTCCACAAAGTGTCATTTGAACGAAATTGCAAGAACGTGCGTAATGCGATCGGTTACTGTGTGAACGACCCTCAGTACGGTTGTGCCATAGCCGCTGCCGTCCTACGAAAAAAAAACCTCGCTTGCGGGCGGAGTTTATGTGTCTTGCATAACGCAGAGCTCGTTGCTTTGGCAGCTAACTGCCGGGAACCGCTCCTATAGAGCACTGGGACGTCACGGTCGCGCGCCCGCGGGCTGACGTCACCGTGAGGGCGTGTCCCGTGCACCTCGTGGTCGACTGAAGCGGCGTGGGCGCGATCTGAGCCGGGAATCGGCAATAGCCCCAACGAGTATTTCGAGGTACGCCTCAAGGAAGTGAATATGAGGTTGCGTGTATATGTATGTATGTTTGCAGGTATGCGTGTACGTACGCCTAGTAGACACGTGTGTAAGCGGGTAAGATGGCTGCTTTGGGAGTGCGTGTATGTATGTATGTATACATACTCGCCAATACCCCTCGAGAGAGTTTGGCGCAAGCTGAAAACGCCAGTATCGTGCTACATACGCACAAGTTCAACGTCTAGAATATGGGATAGCAGATACAGTGAGCTGCAACCCAGATTTACTGTCCGAGCCGGGTCTCGAACCCACGACCTCATGACTGGAAGCCGCAGATCATAACCACCAGACTAAAGGCGAGATTCCATAAGCGCGGGATGCGGCATGCGGTAAAACTCCAAAACTCGCCTCGACGTGAAAACAAACGTTAAAAGCGCTCGAATAAATTGTATTCGGGTTGCAGAGATGGAGACAGTTCCCACAGCGGCAAAAATTCATTCGAACAAAATGGAACAAGCACGGAACAGGCAAAAGTACTGTGCGTACCAATGCGGCATTGATGCCGCATACCGCAAACGAATTATGTGGAATATCTTCTCAATCAAGCCAGTTAACGTTCATTTTCATGAGGTTCTACATCATTATTGTCTTTCCGCATCATTATCCATCTTTTTCCATCTAAAAGAAGTTCCTTCTTCGAGAAACAGCAACTTTTACATTTTTACCGCACCCCGCATCCGCGCTTATGGAATCTCGCCTTAACTCTTCGCTGTAGTGTCAAGCATGCGGCAGCGTCGATTATTCGACGGCAGGTTTTGAGACGATTCTGCATCTTTAGGACGGCATCCTTATACACGGCATCAAACCCTCCGCCACAAGCCCGAAGGAGCGCTGTCATGTCCCTAAGTGTATTGATAAGCGGTGACTCAGCGATCAATGTCGTCTGGGCAGCTTGGGGAGTAGTTAGTTTGACAGAGGGTATCAACGTCAAGAAACGCTCTAATTATGCATCGACGCCACGGCGCGTCGTACACCGCAACTACGTTTCCATTGGCATTTTTTCGTCGTTACAAGATACATACGTCGCCGTTGCTTTCTCGCCAATTGCTAGTCGACTTTTCCATCTCCGAACCAAACCATCCCCTCCCGTCCTTCCTTCCTTCTCTTCTTCTCCGTCTTTCCATATCCCTTCATTCTACTACTTCTCTTTCCGGTAACCTGTGTCATTTTCTCCACCTTCTAACTCGTCCCTCCTACTCCTCCAACTCCAATTTGTCCCCCTTCATCTGTCGCATCCATCTCCACCCCTCCTCTTCATCCTCCCTCTTCTCCACCTCCTCCTTATCATACAATGCAAACTTATCATTTTCCCCACTGCCCCCTTCACATCCTCTTCGTCGTTCCCCTTTTCAATTCTCGTTCCTCGTCATCCACGCCACCTCGATGATTTCTATAACTATCTAATCGTTCGGCTGGTAGACCCGGATCTCGTATACAGGGCCCATGCAATGGCCACGTGCATCTGGATGAAGCTAATAACGGTCAGGGCACCGAATGATAGTCGGAAATTCCCGGTGAGATCAACGGCTGCGCCTGTGAGAAATAGAAATGGGACGAACAATAGAATTTGTTGATGCTACTTGCGGATCGAACACAATCAGAAACAAACATCCGGTAATGAAATTTCTAAATTCGTTCATTTGGCAGCTATGCAACATAAATTTTGTCGTTGTGTTCGTGCTCCCCTTTTTTTTGTTACCTAAAAGAGGTGACTTACCCATGAATAAGCCTGCAACCTGGTCCACAAGTCCACCTGACGTGTACTGTATAATGACGAGGATCTTGAAATGACGATCGCACACGATCGATGCGATAATCGAAGATGAAACGCAGTCGACGGCTGATAACCCGAAACCAGTAAAAACGGCCATTACAGCAAAGCTATAGAAATTTTCCACGAAAAGCGCTGTCATGAAACCCGCGAAAAGAAGCCCAAATGGCACCACCATACCGACAGTTAAGTTCATGTATCCGGAGTAATATAGTAGCACACAGATGCATCGTGACACCAGGCCAGCCACACCAGCCATCGTTGATAACCAGGCGGCCTCGGTTGGTTCCAGACCAATGGACTCGCCGTAGGGAACGAGAAATATCGCCCAACCAATCAGTACACACGATGTCAACGTATCGACGATAGTATGGAAGTACACCTCTGGATGTGATCGGTAAATTGAAAAGATCGAGTCTATCGACTCTTCACGAGAATCAGATCCATTGCTGTTGTTCAGAAGTTGTTCTTCCTCATCAGTACCTTCTGGCGCGGGTAGGATAGTTCGTTGAGGTGTCACTCTCGATTCGATGACGGTTTGTCCCAATTCGTCTCTTGTCAATGGAATACATTCCGCTGGAGATCTACTGTCAGCGGTATGCGTCCTGTCGGGTCCATGGTAAGAATTGCTTTTGTCTCCATCCAACGTAAACTTTCTGGATCTGTCTTCTACCATTTTCGTTCGGTTAATATCTTCACGCTCATTGTGGCATTGTTTTCCTTCACGTCCGGTGTCTTCTAACAATTGTGTACGCTCTCGTTCATTTTTACTGCGGTTGTCACTCGTTTCCGGTGGCATGAGAAGACCAATCACAACGAGCGAACCAGTAAGGACACTGAACATCATCATCCCAACATCCTCTCCAAAGAAGGTATTCATCCAGCTCAGACCCATGGGGAGCGTCGCTATGCCAACATTAGATGCGAGCATAGTTATGCTACACGTGGTGGCGTATGAGACAGAGGAGAAAGTCTCCTTCATGAAGAAAATCGTCGTAATATTGAGGATTCCAATTCCTAGACCTGGAACCAAGAGAGAAAGAGAGAGAGAGAAATCATGTTAAGGCACATGAATAACTCCAAAATATGATGGTATTTTACGTTTTGGTGAAATAGCTAGCAGGTGGACCTACATATAAGACTGTCAAGTGAGCAGGCATGATGAGGAAGAGAAGTGCGAGTGTGTCCAGGAACAAAAAGGCGGAATGTAACAATGTACATAGGGTGGTAGCGGTTGTAAGGAGCATTTATGATAGAAAAATTACGTCTCTACATTTCGCACACACAACCTACACTCCGCACTAGTTTCAGAGGATATTTGTTGCTGGATGACATGGACCCATGTCCATTTTACACATGGCTTCACCTGAAGATGCGGTGAACGTGGCCATCAGTAAAGTTGATATACCCGCCGTGATTGTTCTGAAGAAGTTTCCACCAGCGACTAGAGCCTCACAATCACCGACAAATTCCGTCCGAAATTCATAAACCCACATTTCAAACACACAATCTGCATCTCGCACTAGTCTCTGAGGATATTTGTGGCGTAATGACATGGACCCATGTCCATTCCACACATGGCTTTACCTGAAAGTGCGGTGAACATGGCCATCAGTAAAGTTGATATTCCTGCCGTGATTGTTCTGAAGAAGTATCCACCAGCGACGAGAACTCCTCCCAACACCGTTAAACTCCGACGGTCGAAACGGTTTTGGAGAAAGCCGGCCAGTGGTGCTGCGTGGACATAAAACACGTTAGACGACGTTGTCCTTAACATTTATTGTTTCCTGGTTTGTTTGCTTCATTTCATAAAGCGACCAATCACACCACGCCTGAAGATATAGTCATGAATATTCAGCGCTATCAGTGACAACTGAGGGAACCACCGAACTATGAACATACTTTAGTTCCGTTGTGGTGATGGTGTTCTGTGATTGGCGCAACTCGTACAAGCGCAGTCAATGGATACTCAGGTCAACGTTATGCATATTCATTAATTTGCAGCATTTTAGGAACGACACAAGAGACGTTGTGTCCGCTCGATCCGATTCCCACTTTCCTAGTGAAAGACTGTGTCGATATTTTGCTTACAACCATTACCGAAATGATCAATTCGTCTCTGAATTCAGGTCATTTTCCATCAGAATGGCGATCAGCTGTCGTGACACCAGTTTTGAAGAAACAGGGTCTACATCCAACATATGATAACTATCGCCCGATCAGTAACCTCTCCTTCATCTCTAAACTAGCAGAAAAAGCTGCTATTGCCCAGCTCCTATCCCACATGTCAAATAATGCCCAACTTCCGGAGCTCCAGTCGGCATATAGGAGCAACCACAGTACTGAAACGGCTCTCCTAAAGATCCAATCCGACATCCTCCTAAATATGGATAACAAGAAGGTGACCCAGCTTGTTTTATTGGACTTAAGTGCCGCCTTCGACACGATCGACCATTCGGTAATGTTGTCACTCCTTCAGAACAGAGTTGGGGTTACTGGATCAGTACTCAACTGGTTCCAGTCTTATCTCACCAACCGGCATCAGGTTGTTAAGGTAGCTGATAAATTATCTGATCCTGCCGAACTAAAATATGGTGTCCCGCAAGGATCTTGTCTTGGTCCGCTGTTGTTTTTGAACTATGTTAGCCCACTGTTTGACATAGCACATCATCATTCTGTGAATATGAGTGGCTATGCTGACGATCACCAAATTTACCAGTCTTTTCACCCTTCTGAGACTAATGCTGAACGTGATGCAATCCTTTCCTTGGAGAATTGCATTGGTGAGGTCAGGAAGTGGATGCTGGCAAATAAGTTGAAAATAAATGACAGTAAAACTGAATATATGCTTATCGGTACTAGACAAATGCTTGCGAGGGTCACCTCGCATCAAATAACGGTTGGCGATGCCCAAATTGAAAGTGTCCACAAGGTACGCAATCTTGGGGTGATTCATGACGAGCATTTAAATATGTCTGAGCACATAACGAAGGTCTGCAGAACTGCTAACTATCATTTGCATAATCTCCGTACCATAAGCAAGTTCCTCACTAAGGAAACCCGTGA
>JAODTT010603040.1:0-11896 GCA_025400115.1 Pentamera pediparva
CAGTGGGATGTTTCAGTAGTTCAATCGAATTATCAGTAGGGTAACATTCTAGAACTTCTAAACTAAGCTGCTACCTGTAATAAGCCCATCTGCTGTTGCATTGGCGCATGCCCACAACGGAAACATTAGTCGTGAACAAACTGTCCCAGGACGTTATTATCGTATAATATATCGTTACTTATCACATGCATGACAGCTGTGTTCACACTCAGAGTGGTGACGTCACGTCACGCTACACTGAGCATTATTTGACGTTCTGAATAAGCTACGCGCCGTTTGGAGCAGCGCGTGAACTTTTCGTCTAATCTGGGACTCAATAAAATTGATACATTCATGGATAACATAGAATGTGGTTGCATCTTTTCTCCTACCCGATGGTGGTCTACAAATGATAATCAATCCCCTGTGAGTATATCCAATGCAGCCGGTATAGTCGGATCCATCGTCGGATCCCAACGACGTGAATGGAAACCGTTTGTTTGACTATGTGGAATCCTTTGTTCAACAAAACACTAACAATAAAATGTACTCATTCACCTGTGCCACTTTAAAGATAATAGGTTATATGAGCCGTCACCTTCAATGAGCCCGTTTGCGGTCGCATGGAACATGATAAATTCAAAATCAGAGTCGGATGTTTGCAACCGTGTGGTCATCCTTTCTGAATGATCAGATGTAGCATTCACTGACTGGATTCAATAAGAACTTTTCTGACGAAAAAGTGGATTCCCTGAGACTGAGGAGGCCATGTCAACATTCGAAGCAATATCCAGAAATTAACATTGATCAGACTTGAATCGAGTGATAGTGAACAAGTCACTCTTTCCTGTTATATTGGTCATTAGCATGATACGTCTGGGGTGAACAATATCACGAAAAATGTATATCATTCACATCCGTATGACTTTAACAATTCCAAACAGTCTCCATTTCATGTCTTTCTTCCCAATCTCTAAGACATCCCAGTCTCTGATGATGACTGATACACAGTCTATCATCGAACGGAAAAGTGCAATCGGTAATTTCGTGAAAAGGATTCCTTCGGTGAAACGTTACCTCAGATTTCGGCGACAACTCAGGGAATTCGATGATTGATCACCATTTTTCCAAGACTGGAGAAGAGTGAGTGGCTTGATTCTGACTCAATTACTTTCAACAGTTGGGGTATCGTACACTCTAAAAACACGTTGGTCAGGTGGGAACCACCCTAGTTGTCTGGGTCAAATTTTGACCCAAATGTGGTCAAATTTGATCCAGATTGGAATAAAATTGAACACAGAAAACCGAAGTGGTTCCCACCTGATTCAATTTGGGTCATTTTTTACCCAGGTGTTTTTAGAGTGTATGACGAAATCCGATCTCGAGTACGGTACCCCAAAGGCTGATGAAAGAAAAATACTCATACTACAGTGTAAATCATTGAGGTGGGTCACTGCGATGTTTGAGCGTCATCATCTCCATGATTATATTTTACTGATTTACTTCACGGTTGTCAATTTGAAATATCTTCATCATTCGGATGTTTTTCTATTTAGCAGAGCGAGGTCCCGGAATTGAATATTCAGAACATGAACCCTGACCTTTCGTCCTTGGAATCAATGAGAAGCTTCGCTCGCAAGTATAAGGACACCGGGCTTCCTCTTCATGTCCTCATCTGTAATGCCGGAATAGTGGCGTCAACTGAAAAAAGTAATCTTCACACACATTTGACAATTGTAAACTCCATTTATATTCCATGACTATTGCTAACAGTTTGACTCTCCATACTGTTCCTGACAAGTGATGTCCTGCCCATAGAGCTGCACTGACAAATAGTGTTTAGGAATTGAACATGACGTATAAACACTGTGTTGACCCCTCTTTTGAAACGTGTTCCCTCTCTATACATGTCTTCGAATAAACGTAGTTCGTTGAGCAATTGCACACAACACGTTTATAAAGTTGACACTGTCAATGTTCAAACACACACACACTCACGCGCAAACACGTTATCCGATTTACACACACACACGCATGCATACGACATCACGACTGCATGTTTTCCTTGGGACTTCGGCAAGAACCCAAGATCCGACCTGGTCTGCTCTTATTCTGCTCTTATTCTTCTGGTCTGTTCCAGGTGAACTACCTTTCCCATTTCCTGCTGACCCTACTCCTTCTTCCGCTTTTGAAAGAGGGTGCCCCCAACTCAAGGATAGTCAACGTCTCCTCGGAAGGTCACAAGTACGCCGAAGTCAAACTGGACAACATCCAGGCTCAAAAGTCATACGGAAATCTCAAATTCTACGACACTCGAAGTTATTCCAGGTAACCTCACCAAAATACGTAGTTTTAAGGAGAGTGATCCACATATGCATCTGTGCTGAAGGTATTATGGTTATACCATATATAACCCTAATGTCATTGAGTGTGGTGCTCCATTAGCTAAGCATCTGAGCAGGAGAAATTATAATTAGACAATATATAAAGCATGATGTGTATGTGGGTGATGCGCCACATGAGCATCCAAGTGGGAAGAATTTTGATTGAGCCATTCATAAATCTGATGTCCTAGTGCTCCTCATGAATTCTAATCAGATCATACATGAAGCCTAATATCCACGTGTGTGGTGTTACATGTGAACATCTGAGCAAAAGAAATTCTAATTAGACTATACATAAAGCCTAATGTTCCATGTTCGTGGTGCTCTACAAAAGCATCTAAGCGGGAGGAGAGGAACTATACCTTTTTTAAAGCCTAATGTCCTTGTGCGTTTTCCCCCGCATGAACACTGGAATATGGTGAATGGACCTACTCCAGTGCCCTACGAATGCAGGAAACCATCTTAGAGACATGCCATGGAAAATGTGCGATTGCTCACAGCCGTCAGCAATGTAGCAACCTTCCCAATACTGCACATGTTGTTCGAGTCTATACTCATATCGACTGTGGTCGCCAGCTTCTACTCGTATATATGTAAACTTTAGCTTTTGGGGATTGCGCAATAACCGAACCCGCTAAAACACAGGATTGCCTCTTTTACAACTCCAAAAATGTTTCCGCTGAATCATGATCAATCGCGGAATGCCCCACAATGCTCCCAATTCTGCATCGTTCTCGATAGAGCGACGTGCTCGATTGAGCGGACTTCTCGGTGTGTTATCTTGTGTTGAAGTCCGAAATTGCATGGTATTCAACAATGTAGGCCTAACTGCTTCCTGAATGCAGGACAAAGCGGAAGATTATCAGAAATAATTTTACCAGCCAACGCCTACGCTGAGAATTACTAACTAATTCACCATTCTCCGCCACTGCACCTGGTATTGCCAGTCTATTTCCTCACGAAATTTGAACACATGTATTGTAACATTCATATGCTTGACAGAACAGGTGTACGGGACAAAATGTGTGTGTCAAGGGCAAATTGCGGTCTGACAACATCGATTGAGAAATTCCACCTGTTTGTTAAATGTTGCCTGGAATATTTTTCGTTTCATGTCAGGGTTAAGGAACTGTAGCTGGAAGCGTTGGTGTTGCTAATTATGCTCGACAGCATAGCTGTACAAGGCAAATCATGTGTGTGTCAAGGGGAAATTGTAGTCTGGCAACATCAAATGACCTGGAATGACTGTTTTTTCGTGTGAGGGTTCAGCATCGGGTCGGAGACAATTGTACATTGTTTAATTTTGAGGGAATTAAAAATAAATTCAGAATACCAGTGACCTTCAAATGATACCAATAACTGTGGGGAATTCCCTCAGACTTCGACACATATCTGTATAATTTGAACTTCATTGATGCTTGCATACTCTAGTTATCGATCCCGAAAGAAGCGTCACCTGTGCACGCAAATACACACATACAAGCCAGCGTGACTGTATAGATTCCTCTGGCCTCCGGCCAGGAATGAAATATCCAGCAGTCTAAGTTGTTGCTCACGTTTGCGGGGCAGTACAACAGTCAAATCGTTCCTATTATCGCCACTGAGGCAGTCATTCTAACTGCCACAGAATTATCGAGCTGTAAGTAGGAGTTCACGCTGCTGACGGTCTCCTTGGGACTGTTGTATTTTCTTATGTTTTTTCTATTCCAGGACGAGGGTTCGTACTGTGTGAATAATTGAATCCTTGAACTGAAGTGTTTTCAATGGCACGTTAGTATTTGTCATTCGCGTCCTAGTGAAAGCCACTAACACCTTGACAGGCACTCGACAAGCAACTTACATTCCCCAATTGACCCGCTCGCTGCTTGAGTAGAAGTGCCGCGTCCATAGACAGGCAGGTAGATCTTGAGATTGAAAAAAAAGTGAGTTTACGATTTCACACGTGGTGGTACTGGTTGGCAGAGGCGTGCGAACAGCAGTGCATGGGAGGGTGGGGACCGACGATAAACTGACAGGAACCGACCAGAATTCCAGCGAAGGAAAGCTGGCATTTCAGCAAAGATTGAGCAACTGTGAAGATATGTCCGAATTTTCCACTCATGCGAGTCTGAAAAGACGACGCCCGTGCCGTTAGGAGGAATATATTATCAATCGAATAATCGTTAGGTTCGTTATCAAAAGTTTAATCGTACCAAATCTAGTAGTAATACATTTGATCGTTTCTCCTACCCCATCAGTAGTTCAAACTTGCGCCATTGTTAGTAGACCTTCCTGTAATGTTTTGGAAGATCTTCGTAAATGAAAGGAATTTCCGCCTATCGAGGTTGATCCAACTAGGAGCGCACTCTGTAATCTTCCGCATAATCCACAGTTCTCGTTCTAAATATTTTTCAGTGATGCTCACTCATGCACTCTATAAGTCTATGACGATTTTTTTACTATCGATCTGACAATTTTGAGCAAACCAACCATCTAATACATCAGAAATGTCATTTTGTCAACCTCGGGAGAAAAAGTCATTCGGCCGACTGGCTCAGTAATTCAAATTTCCGTTGAACAGAAAGTAAACATGAATACATCTCTCACTTATTACCGATCGAAATATCAGCGGTGTGGCAGTATTGACAAGTGGACTGACTATTGTAGTACTCGAATGAATTAGGCAATATTCCTCGGGCAGGTCGTTATCGGGCTTGAATACACTAATAAAGGCCATGTATCTGATGGTATGCCATGTACGTCGATTTGTATTTGTTCTGTGAAAAAGGTAATAGTCCAATTTACGTCATCGCGACTGACAGCAAACGCGATGGAGAGATTTCGTTACAGTGAGGGTTATGCCTGAAAATATCTGTAGAGTAGGGAGTATTCCATGCAAATTTCAACAAGAGTTATAGCTATAGTTATAGCGATATATGGTTCATTATCGGTTCATAGAATTTAGCCGTGGACTATTATAACACTTGAAGCATATGAAAACGTTACTGTAACAGGGTCTAATAAACACAATAGTCGCGAACGTTTTTCACATTTCCTTAAATCGTATATAGGATATTACTGGAAAGCTCAAGATGATTCATGAATAATATATGTACATCATAGGTATATTTACGTACTATGTTACAATACACACATCATATAGCTTATATCACGATACATTCCTAAAATTGAGATGATACTGAGCAACTAATGAAATGATTCCCCATCCCACCATCGATAATGTTGGTGCTCATGGCTCGCCGTGATTTGCTGTTTATATTGTTTATAATCGATTGTACACATTGTTAGGGCCAGAGATTAATATTTGTATTGTATATAATCGAGTGCATACATTGTTGAGGTTAGGGATTATAGTCACCTGGTCTCGTCCAGCCCATACAGAAAATCCTCAATTCCCTCAATTGGCTTAGTGAAGCTAGATCTGCTCTCGGATGTCGTAAGACAGAAAGATATACACTCAATAGATGTGAACATTGACTTTTGATGTCGCTGCAATATCATAACACAACAGCCTATAATAGTATATAGCAACTAATTACATCATTGTCATCTCATAACCTCAGTTGCACGAAGCGCTATTGGAACGTGTCAAATACTTGACACGTTTCGAAGACGTTTTGTGCTTCATGGGATAGGCAATTGTTGTCATGTGACATTGGAATAGAAGAACTACTACATAAATACATGATTACATAATCGTGAGTTTCCATAGCAAATAATATGGTTCCAGTTTCCGATAGCAAAATATCACGCTGTGAGTGCTCCGCCAGGTTGAGTCGCATTGTCAAACTTTGAACACATGGGAATGTTCATGCCATTTCATTCGAAAACCAGTCTACATTATTTGTATCTTTTTCTTCATATTATTTATGGACCACTTGCCGAGCAGAGGATCGAACTTATTCAAGACTAGGCATGGGTGCAGACATGGGTCTTGCACTTATTATCAGCCGCGAATTCTCCACCAGGCACAAGTGATGAGACCATGCCTCAGTGGTATACGGCAATGCTGGATGTAAGGGGTAATTTTACACGGCTGAGCGCCAAACGAAAAAGCAAAGCAATTTCACCGAAGCTGGCGGAAAATATTGTTGCATATGGAAGCAGACAAGTGTTGAAAAGTCTTTGTTTGAACCGACTGGGTTTCGAGCCCTGCTCTCCCGGGTATGAAGCCGACGCTTTTATCTCTTTAATTGGGAGACGAGCCTACTCATCCACCTGAGCAACAATATAGGTGACTGTAGGAGTATTACTGATAATCATTTGATGATAACGAACTAAGAGTGCATCGCGAAAATTTAGAATTACTTTCAGATAAATTCCGTCTCATATTAAGTATCTTAATATCGAGTATCGCCGTATAGTTTTTAGATAGTTTTTTATGCGTTTACACTCTTGTACCGTATCCCAATACATTAGAACAATGTATACACGGTCTAAGTGGTAATTGTATGTTTAATCGCCGTTAGCGGAGAGTAGAACATTGCTTTGTCCGGAGGAGAGGAAAATATGGTTACTTATTTCTATGTCGATGTACCATATAAATAAGGTTAACTTCTCTCCTCAGGTTAGCCCCTTTTTAGTTTTTTGGTGAACTACCATGAGTTGAGACATAATTACGGCAACTCCATATCGGTTTCCTCTGGATATTCATAATAGGAATAGGACGTACCAAAGCAAAGCTAAGTGAAGGTGACGCTCTGACCATTGGTCAATGGTCAACCTTGCTAATGAAACAACAGCGTTAGACGTTACTATGCTTCATGTAAGGATCGGTTAAATTGAGACGTTCTGAACAATTCAAAAATTTCTTGTCCGAAAGTGTCGAATACCAGTCTCAATTTCCAGCTTTGACAATGTCGTGTTTGGGAAACTGGAATAATATGGGGTTTTCTTCGAAATTACATGAAAAAATGCATGCATACACGGAATAGAATAGTATGGTTGCCCTTTGAAATTATGCTCGTTTGTAATTCCTTCGGATGATCGGATCGGTCAATATGCAACTTTTACAAGCAAATGTCTCTGGACACATTGTTCTGTCACTTGTAAAACTATTGTTAGACCATGCGCTGAACGCGAGTGTAAAATGTCCCTTTATTTGGAATTTTGCGATGAGAACAATGAGTGACAATATAGCTTCTCCTTACAGAAGAGGATTTATTCCTCTCCATGAAGTGCAAATTTGGAAGTGGTACCCAAATATCATCATCGCATACTCCAGGCAGAGTGAAGTATCGAATAGAATACAGCTATGAAAATAAACTCCCACTACTCGTCTCCCAAGCGTGCCCCTTATCGATCGAACGACTCCGTATACCTCGAGGGTAACCCTCCTAATGCGTACGACCGTGCCATTTGCGTCGTGGGTGGAATAATTCGCCGGCTACTATCACACCCATAAGGTAATACTGTTAGCATAGGAATATGGAGGTACGCTATACCTAGTCAACAGCGAACTCGTTCGTAATTTATGTTTTTGCGCACGCCAAAATACCGTTTGATATTCTTTTATACAGTGATTATTCCATGAACCTGTGTACCTTTTGGCCAGATGAGAACTCGCGTGGTGTTTGATAATTGAATTAATTCATTCCTCACCAGAAAAAACTTGACAATATTTTTCGTTGCATGTCTCGAGTGACAGTCAGTGTTTGATCCGCTCTAACTTCTGTAAAGTATTTCTCATTTATCAGTAAGTATCCACCATATCAATGCGGGGATGAAATGCACTGACCGTTAGTGGAGTGCAGCCTACCAAAGTGTTCATGAAAAACCTTCATTCCGTCAGCTCATGTTGATACAGCCTATTATATAACGTTTGATAATTATTATTTCAATAGTTCGCAGATGTTTCTACTAAATGGAGCGATATCATCTCGAAAAACTGACGTTTTTTAGGATAACATCCGAAACGAACAGAAGACAACGTTAGCTAACGGAGGAATTGAGTAATTTCATGACATAATAGTAACAGTGTTATTCTCCACACGATAGATATCGGAAATGGCATAACACAAGTTAGGGTCATATTACCGTGATGTTACATCGTTAGCAATAATTAAATCATCAGAACCTTCATCGATAGCTTTTGTGTGATACGAAACCAGTTTTGACAATTACTTCGTCGCAATTAGGTGGGAATAGGAATCGTGCATGAATCAGACATATTCGAAAATATTATCGGAATGTGCATGTGTACAGCTACATAGTCACCAAAATTTGGGACATAGGCCAACTATTTGACATACCCATTGTTAGTCAAATTAGAAACCCTGGGCGAACAACTGTGGGTCACATGATATGCCAATAAGATGGCTCGATCCACCTCCAATGAAACGACAAATATGCTCTCACAGTGAGAACATAATATCCTACAAGCAGAATATTTAAGTGCTCCAGGAAGCAGTCTGTGAAACTTATCCTACTGAATAGTCATAAAGTGCTTGTGTCGAACGATCATTGTAATTATGAGCAAGCAATGCAGCTTTTACAATTAACGGCGTTGTCATAATTACCGGTATACATGAGAATGAATGCTTGGATAAAACCGTTTAATCGTTCACCGTATGGGGACGTGATATGTTTGAATTCAAAATAAATGTTGTTCAAGTTGTAATGCCTGGACAAACAAGCCACAATGTAGACTTTTGCGATCTTACAAATAGTATGTGTTTGGTCTACTGATAGAACATACAGATCTACAGTCAGGCAGCGGAAGATAGATGGTCGTGAGAACAGTCTGTCGAATCGTTTCACAACATATTCCAGATTACATTTTCTTTGATGCTTCATTCCACAAACATATTCCAGATAACATTTTCATTGATGCTTCATTTCACAATACTTATTTGAATTATATTTATGACTGAATTATAAAACTACTAATTACGTAGGGCAATGTCAAATAGATGAAACCATCAACCAATGCGCTAAAACTAGAGTCCGAAACATCTGAAACATTCTGTAGCAAATTGTATGCTTATGACAAAACAATTAGGTGCTGGTGTTTGCTGTGAAGATTTGTGTACTGCGCTATCTAAATGAAATGCATCAAGGCGTCTCGGCACATCATCAATAATCACAGGTAAACGGTAACTGCGTAGTCCATTATGCACCAATTACAAAATAGTGAAATAAACAAGTACATAAATGTTTAAGGATTGCAACATATCAGGTTGTCTCATGTTTACATCAGGTATTCTGATGCCCAAATATTTGAAACGTTGTTCCAGTATTTTCTGCTAACTCCATATACATAATTTGAACAATATTTTTGTTCCCTATTCTTTCGTGCTCGGTAACCTGAAGAATGGACTGTTCGGACGTTACGTGGATTCATCCTGTAAGATGATCCTTGTTTTTTAGACGTGTGTTGCCATCCCTCATTTAACGATAATAAAAATTGGTTGACATAGGTATATTGTCATATTAAAATGCAAATGCTTCTGAAGACTGAAAACTGTTTAAACTAATTAAAATATATCTTTACCGTGCACAGCCGCACTCTAGAATCGTTTGTTGTACGGTGAATGTTGATTCATTCTACAGGTCAGTATCTTGCGAAAAGCTTGTCGGAATTCGCGGTTGAATATCGTATATATGAGTGGGTTAGCCGCAGAGTTAGCCCACCCCAGCCACGTCACTGTATTAAAGGTCTCGAAGGTTACACTGACATGAAGCCCCATTAAAACGTTGGTAATGAAGAACGGTAACCAACAACAGATGAAAACCGTTACCACTATCGCCAATACCGACGTTGCGCGACGTTCCTTCGCGACAGAAATCTTCTTGGTATGGTGTCGCTCTCGATTAGTCCTAGGAAATGCTCTTGTGTTAACGACTACATTAGAAACATCAGTACTCTTCCCTGGTCGCTCAATACCGTTGGTTGATGGTTCTACTTTGAGCCTCTCCGTTTCCTCTGTAACATTTGTGACAATTGTCTCTCCTTTTGTGAAAAGCGTGTCTGCTTTCGACGGCTGTTCTTTGAGTTGTTTGATTGGAATGACTTTTTCACCGGGTCGCCGTTTGCCTAAGGCCTGGACAGACCGGTATATTTTATAGTATACAAAGAGCAGAATGAAGCAAGGAAAATAGAAAGATAGCATCGAAGACGATATTTGGAATACAGGACTTACGTTAAGTGCGCATTCACCCTGTCCTGTATCTTCGTCGAATCCTCCAACCACGACCAGTGCAGGAATGGATATCATAAAGCAAAATAACCACATCGAAATTATCACTACGATCGCCATAGTAGGCGTACGTCTTATCGCGTACTGAATTGGGTGGTTGATCGCTAAAAATCGGTCCACGGATATGGAGCAAAGGTTCCATATAGATGAAGTACACGTGAGAACGTCGACTGCAACCCACAGATCGCAGATTCCGGCTCCGAGTATCCACCGACCCCTCGTGATCTCCTGATGCAGAGCCATAGGCATCACCACGCAGCTGACCATCAAATCGGCAGCAGCGAGCGACACTATGAAGTAATTCGCCACGATTCTGAGCGGCTTGAACTTGAATACTGCTATAACGACGAGTACGTTGCCGACCAACCCACATATGATCAGGACTCCGAGTATAACAATTTTGAACACCAAGGCGATCAGCGAAATATCCTCCTCAAATTCTCCCGATGGGCCGCTCCCAGTGGAATTGGCAAACACAGAGGCCAAATCATTTTCTCTGAATATTTCCCTGGTGAAATCTGCCATATTGAGGAACAATCTAATCAAATATCACACTTTGAAGTCTATCAACCGCTTCCACTCTCATCAGTTCATCGCTCCGTTTGTCCCAACGTGCGAACGTGTGACAGTCTGAATCAGAATCCAATAGATGAATGATCTCTGGTAAAAAACCTACTTGTCGATTGTTACCTTCACAATCCCATCAGAAACCTTGAATTAGTTAATAAACCCTGCTGGAGTATGCATGAATGTACATTATGCATAATTTAGGCCGGCGTTATTCCGTTTGCTGATGCGATTGAGAGCATATTTAATGATAAGGACCTTCACTTTGCGTCTGATAAGTCGACGAGATGACATGTACATCATTGTTGCGATGAGCCTTCCGCGAAGACGAGGCGGAAAATGGATTAAAAGGAACGGATATCACGCAGTAAACAACTTTGGCTCAATGAACATGCGATGTGTATCCTTGTATTTGAGAAACGAAGCATTTTCAAAGTTGACATTGTCGAGTAGTGAAAGGTTGCGTGACTACCGGTGAACTAATGTGTCATTCGCCTCACCTGCGTAGTGATTTCCGAATGTTGATGTAGTGCTAGCGTTTCTACCAGAAAGTGATTACAAATCAGTTATAATTCAGTTTCGATCGAATTAAAGCTACTTTGAACGAACGCCAGAGTGTCAGCATTACATACATGCAGTTCTGATCACTACATACCCACTATTACCTCGTTGTTGTTTCATCATAAATTTCAACCAGTTACATCATGCCCTAATGAATGTGAGATAATCCATATTTTCCATTTTGAACGCCTCCGAGAAAATTGTGTC
>JAODTT010604151.1:0-11894 GCA_025400115.1 Pentamera pediparva
GTCAGATTCAAATGAAACTTGAGATCTTTTTGAACTACGGTTGGTTTCACAAAACATAAGGGTCATTCCAAGGTCACTGGTGGTCAAATTTTCATGTTACTCAGTTCTGAATGAAACTTGTTTGATGTGGCCTTCTCGACCTTGGGCCTCCTATTGGCAGCCTCGACTACCTCACAGAAAAGTGGGAATATAAACATTGGCGGTGTAACCGCCAGGTGTTTATTTTCTCTTCCATCACAGGAAATACAGACAATAGATATAACTACACCAACTGACATAATACTATATAGCACCACCCAACACAAAATCCTGAAATGTTATGCCTCTGAGAATGATTTTCTTACCTTGGTTTTATCAGGAAAACCACCAGACTGGAGCTTGGAAAACAGGAGCTCATCATTGAGTTTTATCTCGAAGGACCCTGAAGAGAAAAAAAAACAATATATCATGGGGGATGCTGTCACAGAAATTCCACTGGGTACTAGAAATGGAGAATTTTTGGCACAGATGCGCAGTGAGCACTAATATTAACACAGCAATAATGTTGCGAACTTCATCCTGATCCTGTATATGGAACCAGTCCACAATACGGGACAATATGGAATAAATTTCAATTGAATGTAAAAAGCCACAATTTGGGGAAAGCAAAAAACTTTTGGTCAGTAGTCAGTACATTAGATCTACTACAATGTATTATAAGTAACATTCGAGGCTGCAATTCACCAAGAGCATCACAGAGATACCCAGTGGCATGCGCAGATGGGGGCCAGGGAGGGGGCCTTGCCACAACCCCCTGCCCCCTACTACTGGGTCCAGTCGGTGGAAATGAGGACAATTCTGATCAAATTTTGAGGCAAAACAGTGGTTCATTGAGGGGTCAGGGGTAGCAGTTCAAGGAGTCTTGGGGTCCATGAAACCTTTCTTGGCAGTTTGGACCCCTTAAACAAGGTTTTTACCCACCTGAGGGGTCCAAAATTCATGATAAATTGCACTATATTCACTATAAATCTTAGCATTTTGTCCATTTCGATAATCAAATTGCAGTATTGGACCCTTCATATTCACGAGCCACTGCTACCCCTGGCCAGGGTAAAATGGATCTTTGCCCCACACACGCATCGCTACTGGGGATACTCATATGACTCAGTACCCAACTACTCGCTGCTATTGAGCCAGATTGAAGGGAAAAAGCAGAGTTTACATCATGATTTCACATTCTTCTACAGTTGTTTTAGTTAGTGTTTTAGGTTAGTGATACAAAACAACAAGATGGTGTTGACATGCTGTTAAACCGTACCTTACTCAAACTTATTGAAGCGCAATAGTATCACAAAACAGATGTAGCTACTAGCTAAATCAATTTAGGTGTGGGAATCGGGATGCAAGTTATCAAATTGGAACCTCATAAGCTTGATGGAGTCCAAAGTAGTTTCAGACATGATGACTCTCAGATTGCAGTGAATGAGCATTTCTCAGGGGCCCAGGGCATGTATCTATTATTTAACCTTCTTTCATACTAGCTAAGAAATAATGAATACCTGATGAATGATAAGAGGTATTTGGGAAAAAATAGCAAGAATCAAACGAGCTATATATATATTTTTTGACAAAAGCTTGTGCGAGTCACAGTCGTCCCTCGCGGGCCCACGTAGCTACATACGGACCTGCAACAAAAAAAGCTCCACAGTGCCCCAATGGTAGTTGTGGAATGAAGTCAATGACGCAAGAACAAAACAACACAATGAGGATTATAATATACTTACTGGCGCGTCCCATGTCACCACCAACCTCCGCTTCAGGATCGGCTTCCTTGATTAGGTCGGCCAGCTCCAAGAAGCGGGGAAGGTACCCTCATCCACCGCTGAGAGAGAACATAGAAATTGGTCAACAGTTAATATACAGATGAGGAATGTCTTTGAGTTGAATAGTTGAAATATTTCATGAGTTGAAAGATCACACATTTTTTACAACGAGGCGCAGCCGCGTTGAATGAAACAAGTTCAATATCATGTGACAACAATCGCCCAATGACATTAATTTGATTAGGTGTAAATATAAAACTGAATATGTAATGAACCTGAAACTGTTTGAACAGTGTTTGAACAGTGAAAAATATTCCCTCACTGCAATGAAAAAAGAAATAAACGCTAGCCGCAGGTCTACAATATACTTTTTCGCAGATAGCGAATATGGTGCATCCATTAATAGTAATACCCAGACTACGACACCCCTGCCCCGTGGAACTGAAGGGAGGGGGGCCATATTCCTATAGGCTAACAAGCCCCCCACCCCGGATAGAGGGACACTAGATTTAAAATCACAAAAAACAACATTTTTTCGCTGTAAATCCCCCTGTGGTGATTTTAGGACTTGCAATAAGCTAGCTGCATGTGGGCAACACCAGCAATAACATAACCCACTGCAGTGCAGCCGACAGGGCGTATAATTTGGGTCCACAGGCTTCGCAGTGTCTTGATAACTGCAAGCCTAGCACAAGCAATACAACAACAACAATACAAATGGACCCAGTAGTCAATGTGGTGATAGGCTGTATCGCCTAGTTACAACGGGCATACTAACACAAAGACACTAACCTGACATATCCTGCTCGGGTCTTGACAGTTGTAACTCCGTCTCACGGTCGCACCGATAGTCAGTAGCGTCTTCGTCTTAATAGGTAGTTTACTCCAGATAGCCTCGAAAGTAGCCGCGAAGCTCCGTCGAAGCCGTCGTAGATAGTATAGTTCCGTCGGTAACAGTAATACTACAGCAACGGTAGAGTCCGTAGCCTAGCCGTAGCGATAGGATACGGTGAGTGTGCACGTTGATGATGGTTGTTTTCCAGTCAGGGTCTCGGTACACACTGGCGCCTTCCAGGTTTCCCGCTAGTCAACACGCAGCGACAGAGACGGAAGTAGGGGATTAAGTCGCTCTGCCCCAATGAACTGCACTGTACTCCTGGATTCCAGGTCTGAATACCCTTCACAGTCTTTGCACACAGCACATAACTGCCAGCATATGGCTCAATGGCCAGAACGGCAAGTGCTTCGTGATTCCTTGCCTGCCTGTCGTCTGCTACGACAGCAGACATATTCGCTGAACACTACACTCTCCCCCTTTCTAAATGGACCGAAGATTCATCACCGAATGGCCCCATCATCTTAATGGTTGGGAGAATTAGAAGAGCCGTCGGGCGTTAGCCTCCGTCAGCTCCAGCACATCGGCCATGGTAACGTCCCCTAGGATTCTGGAGATCCGTGACGCTGTAGCGTGTAGGAGATGAGGGGCACCCACAGCACAGCCGCTGACTATCGGGAAGTAGGGTCCATCACTCTCGATCAACAGGCGATCCCTCGGGATGATCTTGAGGGCCTCTCGCTGCTCAGCGTTGAAGGAAGCCACCATCCCCGAAATGCTGAAGTAGACCTTGGAGAATGTTGTGGTCCATTCTTCGACAGTGGTGGAATTGCCGGAGAAGCAGTGCAACTGGATCCGTTGGTCCGTGGGGATCTTAGCCCGGTACCGCAATAGCTCCAAGCAGCTGTTAAAGGTGAAGGTAGTTGAGGACTTCTTCGGCGACCGGAGGTGAAGGATTAGGACCTTCTCTGGTGTGAGTAGGGGAAGGAGTTGGACGAGTTGCTCCCGCTGACGATACCAGTGGTCTCTGACGTCGGGGACCGAGAAGTCGAGGCCAACCTCGCCCAGACCTGTAACTTCCGGTTGCCTCACTGCCATCCTGAACGCCCTCATCTGCTCCGAGGAGAGGATGTGCTTGGGATGTGCCCCGATAGCGACCTTGTACCCGGCTTGGAGGAGGCCTCGGATCTCGGAGGGTGAAGGGTAGGTGTCGGGGTCACAGAAGTTGACCACACCTCCCGAGATGCGCATGACGTAGTGTTTCCGGGTCGGGTCTGGGATGGCAGCCATCACGTCTTCAGGTGTTGCCTGGGGTCCTAGGCGCAGGTGCTTGCGCAGCCGATCGAGGTGGAAATGGGCGTCAAAAACGAAACGGACTTCTTCCAGCAACTCGTGCTTTGACGCCACCTCCCCCTCGACCGCTGGTACACTCGCCTTTGCCACTTTTGCTGAGGCGGTGCTTCCGGCAGTCCCTGTTGCCGGTTCAGCTGCCCTCTTGGAGCCCCGTCTCTTGTCATACAGAATGGGGGGGTAATCCTCGGCATAGTAGTCCCTCATTTTAGTCATGTCCACTGGTAGGATGATGAACGCCATCGGCTGGAGGCATCGCCAGTGGAGTAGGCACGCTGGGGAGTTGATCGGCTGCAGATGGAAGGACGGTGGTGGGTCCCATCCACACTGTTCACACACAGCCATCATCGCCTCCTGCTGATCTCGGGTAATGTTCCAACCTGGAGCGACTAGCTTCGCCTCATTCAAATGGTCGACCCACTGGTTGAGAGTGGCCCCTTCCCCGAAATGGATCTGGGCCATCCATAACAAACAGTCTACCCTGACCTGGGTTAACTCTTGCGAGATCGGTCGGTGCGTGTCAAAGATGTTTGGTACGTGATCTTCCAGGAGGTGACACTTGGGCAGGAAAATCCTCTTCGAACAGCTGGGGAGGACACATGGCTGCTTGTGGCGGCCCTTACCTCGAATAGCTGCCCTCGGCTCGCTGGTTGAGGTCGCTGGGTCGGTTGTCACCCCAGAGGTGCTGGGAACGTCGTCCTCTGGCTGACCGCTCCCTGTTACGGTCACCGTGATCTTCCCCCGACGAGGGGTGGCCGGGCTCACGATCCGGTGGCGACGTTTCGGGGAGGTGACCTTCTTCGCCTTCGACCGTCCCTGCTTGCTTGGAGGCGTCTCCTCGCTTGCTCGTGGGGGTTCCGATGGGCGGGGAGGGGAAGAGGTTGAAACTGAAGGCAGGGCAGATACAGAGCTGTAAAACCACTTACCCGCCCAGCCTTCGGACACCAGCCCATCCCGCACCCATCTCCTGGTCTGCTTACAGGCCTTCTCGGTCCATCTGGAGTTCTGCAGTCGGGCGGCGATCTTTGCCTGTGCCTCCAGAGCCGCCTCCACCTCTTCGGTGGGCAGTCTTGCCGTGGTCAACCCCTGGACCAAATCCTCGAAATTCAATAGGACGCCAGAGTCCACTGACTCCCTCAGCATACCAGCGAACCGTGACGACATCGGCCTGGTTGGTTCAATCCCTGATGAGAAAGCAAAGAGGGGTTAAGCATGACACTTCCTGCATTTGTACTTTTCGATCCCCAGGGCATCCGAGGGTGATAAGTTCACACAGGAACCATGAAACCATTCAGTGCAATAATCACACTGAATCATGAAGCGGTTTCCCCATGGTTGTCGACAATGACAGTAGAGTTCCGGGTCCTCCTCGTCAGTAGCTAGATCTGGGGGTGCAAAGTTAGTAAGCCATGATGGAAGATGACGGTCACGACAAGGTTTTAATTTGTCATGATTTACGGTGAGAACCCGGTTCCGCAACTGGACCCTGAAGAGGTAAGGTGTGATTCGCTCCAAGATTACGCCTGGTCCCTTCCATGGGGGGCACAACTTACGACTCTTACCTTTTGGGGCCGCATCATCAAGGATATAAACCTTGTCCCCAGCCCCGTAGGTTTTCTCCAGGATCCTGATGTCGTAATTCCGCTTCATGCATACTTGCGTCTCTTTTAGTTTCTTTCGCGCCAACTCGTGAGCCTCCTGAAGGGTTCTTACTAGTTTCGCGACATAATCCTCTGTTCCCTGCTCCTGCAGAGACAGACACGACGCGAACATCAAGTCTGCCGGGAGAGTGATCTCCCGTCCCAACATCAGAAGGTTTGGTGTCTTACCCGTACTTCGGTTGACTGTCGCTCGGATAGCCCCAGCCAGCTGTGGTATCCAAACATCCCAGTCATCCTGCTTCTTGGACACAAAACATCGTACAGCATCCATCAGCGTTCTGTTATACCTTTCCACCTGTCCGTTTGAAGAAGGTCGGTAAGGGGTGGTCCTCGTCTTATGAATCTTCAAGACTTTGCACAAAGCAGAAAACAGGTTGCTCTCGAAATTGCGTCCCTGGTCGGAATGGAGATTCAACGGCATGCCGAAACGGGTAAAGAACTCATTTACCGCCGCTCTCGCAGTAACCTCCGCAGTCTGTGTAGGCAAGGGAATGATCTCGACCCATTTGGTGAATTGGTCCACCATCATCAGGATGTGCTCATTCCCCTGCTTCGTTCTCGGTAGAGGCCCGAGGAAGTCGATGTGTACCCTTTCCATGGGTACTCCAGAGTGGTATTCCACCATGGAGTGCTTGCTCTTGCGACTCTGCTTCTTAAACTGGTTGCATGTCGCACATGTAGCGACGTAGCGTCGAACTTCCTCTGTCATGGCATACCAGTAGAATTTTTCCTTGATCCGATGGAGAGTCCTCTGCATCCCCTGGTGTCCTGCCGAGGGCACGTCATGGTGAACTCGCAAGGCAGTGTTCTTCAGGGTTACCGGCAGTAGTAGGCGTGACTCTCCCCCCTCCTTGTCTCGAATGAAAAGGACTCCTTGGATTAGGATTAGTCGGTCTCGGTTTATCCAGAAGTACTTGGCCCCCCGACCGGACATGAAGATCGTAGCTTCGCTAGGCTGGACACTTCTCACCAGGAACTCCACTGCCAACTTGAAATCGGGGTCCTTGGCTTGTTCCTCAATAATTTCCTGGGCTCCATACCCCCACTGTTGGGTCTCCGCCCCAATATCTCCAGCTTTCGCAATACATACTACCCTCTCCTCATCCGCCAGGAGGGTGACAGTAGGGTCGGTCATATCCACTTCCATGAATGTGGACAATGGCTCCCCGCCTGGATCCCAGACCAACCGACATGGCTCTTCCTCTCTCACCTGGTTGACGTGAGAGATGGCGACGACATCGTCCACCTCCTCCACGAAGGAGGCCCACCTCTCATGTGCACGCAGACAGTACGGACACCCCCCGCATGGTAGATCCTCTGGCTTTGTCCCATGGACATAGTGGTCCAAAGGCACCACGGGTGGTCTGGACATGGCGTCCGCATTGGTGTGGTCTCGTCCCCTACGGTAGTTCAGTATCAGGTTGTACTGACTTAGCTCCTCCATCCAACGTGCAAGTTGCCCTTGTGGTTCCTTGAAACGTAGAAGCCATGTTAAACTGCTGTGGTCAGTACGGATGGTAAATGGCTTACCTAGCAAGTAGTGCCGGAACTGCCTGGTCAGTCTCACAACAGCAAGGAGCTCCTTCCTGGTGGTGCAGTACCGTCTCTGCTCTGCGGTGAGTGCATAGCTGGCATATGCGACAACCTTCTCTTCCCCATTCTGAATTTGAAGTAACTCACCCCCTACGGCCACATCGGAAGCATCTGTATCCAGGACAAACTGGTCAGATTGATTCGGTAAGGTCAGCACAGGAGGGTGGGTTAGCCTTTCTTTCAGCTGGTCGAATGCCATCTGCTGCTCCTCTGTCCACTGGAAAGGTGCTTTCCCGGTGATTTTGTACAGTGGAACTGCCAACGATGCAAAGTCCTTGATGAATACCCGGTGATAGTTTGCCAATCCTAGGAACCTCTCAACGTCTTTCGAACTACGAGGAATTGGCCAGGATTGGACGGTTTTGACATCCCCTTCGGACATCTGGAGGCGGTCGTAGCCAACTTGCCGTCCCAGGAACTCCACTTGTTTCTGGAAGAAAACACATTTGGATGGTTTTAACTTCAGATTGTAGCGCTGGAACCTAGCCAAAGCATCTTGTAAATTACGTAAGTGATCGGAAAAATCCTTACCCAGAATCACGACATCGTCTATAAATGCTAAGGCCGTCTTCCAGTTGAGTCCCCTCAGAACAAAGTTGATGACTCTCGAGAAGGTTGCCGGTGAATTGGATAGTCCAAACGGGAGTTTCACAAACTCGTACAGGCCGTACTTGCTGGTGAACGCCGTCTTCCTTCGGTCCTCCTCCTTGACTTTGACTTGCCAATACCCCCAGACAGCATCGAGCTTAGAGAACCATTGGTTTCCTGACAGGGCGTCCAGGCAGTCATCAATCAGAGGTAGCGGGTAGACATCCTTCACCGTGACGTTGTTGAGGGCCCTATAATCGATACAGAAACGGACTGAACCGTCCCTCTTCCGTACCAGCACAGGTGGGGAAGCCCAATCTGAGATGGAAGGTTGAATTACCCCAGCTTTCAGCATTTTCTCCAACTCCTTCTCTTCTTCCCCCACGTACTGAATTGGCGTCCTCCTCATTCGTTGTTTAATCGGTTGAGCGGTGCCAGTGTCAATTTCGTGCTCGATCTCCGTGAAGGTACCAATGTCATATTGATGGGCTGCAAAGACATCCTGGTAGTTGCAAACCACCTGCTCCAACTTCTGGAACTCCTCCTCTGTTAGATGCTCACGAGAAGAGTCCAACAGCTCCCTGAGATGGTCGGGAACTGCCTCTGTTTTTGGAGAATCTCCCTCGGTGGGGTCCCCTGGAGTGGATGTTTCTGGTACCACTTCTGCCTCCAGTGCTTCGCCTACCAAGTCCCCCTTCTTCATAACCTGGTACTTGTCTGACAGGTTCACGGCACAGACAACTGGGTGACCTGTACTCCGATGGGCTGATCTTGAAACGAGCACCTGCAAGGAATCGTCTGGTTCCACAAAGTAGTCTGGCATGACACATTCCAAGGTACATTTCACTCTCGCCATGGATCGGGGTGGAATTACCCGTCTTCTTGCAACTGTAACCCGGGCCACCCTGGTCCGTCCGGTATCGCCCCGTCGCAAAGAGATTGTACTGTCCCCCAGCGTCAACAGGTGGTGTCTCAAATCCAACTGCACTCCATGCTTCCCAAGAAAGTCCATGCCTATCAGCATATCATCATCAATGGGAGCAACGTAGATGTCCTCGTCGTAAACAGAAGAACCCACAGTTAGCTGTACTGGCCCAACTTTGTGACCCTGCATCGTCATACCTCTCCCAGCAGCATAGAACTTGATGGCAGACTGAATCCGTGGTCTAGGATGTAACTGCTTGAATACTCTATCTGACACAATAGTCGCTTCCGCAGCGGTGTCAATAATGGCCTCTACAGGATGATCTTCTATGTGCAATGTTATCCTGTATGCAGATACTGCCTTTACCTGGTTGATGACGATAGCTGGCCCCTCTTGGTTCGTGGCAGGCCATGCTGTTTCAGAATTGACCTCCTCCCTGCCAGCCTCAATGTTGGGTTGAACCTCTGTTGACGACTCCAACAATTTGTCCAACTTGACATCCGTCGGGCTATGTAACGACATCGTATCAGCCCGCAGATTCAAATCAGACTCTTCGCCCTGGCCGTTGTCTACTTGGATGGGGAATCGGCCCTCGCCCCCACCCCCTCTTCGTTTAACACCTTGTCGGAGAAACGCACATGTAACCCCTTATCCTTTTTAGGGCACTCCCTGGCAAAGTGTCCCACCTCACCACAGGAAAAGCAGTCGTCTCGACGTGGGGACGTACTTCTGCTCTGACGCTCTCCTCTCGGTGACCTGTCCCTTGATGCTGCACGCTCCAGCCTCATTGCCTTCATCTCATCCTGGATTGACGCCATCGTCTTGTTGAGCTGCGTCAGTTGCGCTGTCATCGCTGTGACACCTTCTTCCAAGACAGAAACCCTCTTCTCAAGGCCGGGCCTCTGTGTTGTTTCCTTTCTACCAGGGGATTGAGGATCTGGAGTCCCCTGATACGGTAACCCCTGTGCCCTCCCTCGTTGGCGGGCAACTTCCCGGACACCAAGTTCCTCCTGCTCCACATGGTTGAAGGCCTCGGGCTCAGCAGCGACACGATATACAGGATTTTCGGTCCTCTTCTGTTTCCTGTTGGCCTTCATGACGCATTGATACCATTCGATGGTATCCTTGGCTATGTTGAATGAAGTGGGCCTCTGGAAACCTGTATGTTGACCCGCTTCCCTGTCAGAACATCCCAGGCAAAATCTTGTTATTGCCTGCTGTTTCACCCAGTAGTCAGGAAGACCTCTGTATGCCCTAACTCCCATGGTCAGGATACGGTCCGCCCAGTCCTGGAGATTCTCATCCGACTGCTGACAAGCCGTCTGGAATTTTGCCTGGAGCGTCTCCGGCAACTCTTCACCATGGAACCTTTTGTCAAACTCCGAGATTACCTTCTTATACGATATGGTCGGGTCCAACTCCAGTAACAACGCAAAATAATCCCCTGCCTTCCCGGTCAAACTCCAACAGAAAGCATCCCTACGCTGGTCAGCAGCCCACCCGGAAGCATCCGCAAAAGTTGCAAACTTATGCTTGAAAAGCTTCCAGTTGGAACGACCGTCATAGGTTAAATTCCTGGGAAGTGTCCCGGGGCGGTATGGGGTCGAATGATTTGGTGATCCCTGGTTCCCTCTGGGGGCGCTTCTACGGGGGTTGCTCTGTTGGATTACATTTCCAATGGACGAGCCCCGGAATGCGGGGTGCACCGGGGATATATGATCGGGAAACCCGAGCTGCCCGAAACCCCCACCCCCTAGATCTGGGTACTCTCCTCTCCCTTGATCCCTGGTTGGTTTCTGTCCTGCCTGGCTCACCCCTTCACCCATAGCACTGGGATAGTTCCACAACGAACGGCTTGTGGGCATCTTGGGCACAGGTAGCAAATTGGCCCTCCCCCCTCCATAACTTGGGTAAGAGCTTGGCATTCGGTGCTCCGTCTGGGTCACTTCACTCCCTACCGGGGCCCACGAGCTGTATTCCCTGGGGAATTGGGGTTTGAAGGATGGCTCCTCAGACACACTCTCCTCCCTGCTCTTTTGATTTGCGTCTGACAGGAGAAAGGTATTGCTGTGGCCCTCCTGTTCTCTCCCCCTCCCTCCAACCTCTGGTGGTCCAGGAAATTTACTCCTACATGCATCCACATGTGCTGACATCGACTTCACAAATTCTCTTCCCGGGTCCCTGTCCCCCGTTTCACCCTCGGTGCTAGTCTGCTCACCACCCATAGCAATGGTGGGGTATGAAAAATCCACCATCTGCAATAGCGCAGCAGTCACCTGTAGTTTTGGTATGCCATAGATGGTCTCAGCAGTAATCGGAAAGTGACTGATACGGTATTTCACGATTTCATCAGCTATTTTGGGACCAACATTAGGCAGTCGTACCAACTCGCTGACAGTACACAAATTGATCTTCACACACTCCCCATCCATGATGCTGTAATCAGTGCAGTATATATATATGCAATATGTTCATATGATATGCAGTACAGTATACTTGATGAACGACGCAAAGATGTAATGGCACAGTTCAAAGACGATGGGGGAACGAAACCGTATTAGTTCGACAGTAATGTACACGTAATGATGGACGACGTATACAAACGATTGTCGGGCTAGACAATGATGCTGCAGTAATGGTGACAGATGAGCAATAGCCCGACAGCAAGCTCCACGTGATGATATAAATGTAATGATACTCCAACCAGTGAATGCACGTTGATGTACTACAATACAATGTTCGGTTGAATGTCGCACTACGTCCAGGACGTATAACCTCCCTCCATGCGGGAAAACGATAATAAATATATATATATTATCATCTCATGACATTCAACATGAACAGATCAATTATCTTTCATCATGTAATTGCATGCATGTAATACGTGGCAGGTCTTTGGTGAGTAGCCCTTCACAAAACAAAACGAAAATAACTGGGAATTATTATCACAGTCCAAAAATTCACGGTAGTGCTGTGTCAACAGTTCTGTGATAATAATTGCCAGCACCACATTAAATATTTGACTACTAAAATGATAAATCACAGCCTTCGGCTTACAGAGGTAGCGCAGACACGCTCCGAAGCACCTTCGTCGCCATTGTGGTGATTTTAGGAACTTGCAATAGCTAGCTGCATGTGGG
>JAODTT010605261.1:0-11882 GCA_025400115.1 Pentamera pediparva
TTATCAGAGAACATTCTCCAGGCACGTCCTGGGTTCGGGCGCTTATGAAACTGAGAAACTTGCCGAAAACGTCGGCCTCGTCAAGTGATGCTTGGTGGAGTGATGTTACCGCTGCTGTTGTGCGCACAGCTAGTGGTCGGGTGGTTAACTCTTCGAGGCTTTTGACCCTTCGAGTTATTCAAATGAAAATGATGGTGTCGTTGTAATACGTGGTGAATTCTCTTTTCTCTCGATTTCTCGTGCTATGCATGCTCCGTTCCCCGGCATTTGTTATATTTGCTCTCCGACTGGGGGCGAGAGTCGACATCGCGGAGCTTGGGAAAGTCTATCACGAGAAACGGCCACTTTGAGTGCCAGATCGGCAATTGACCGTCAGGAGAGATTTGCTCCAATCAACGACAGAAGCCACGGACATAATTAATCAAGGTACCCCTCAGTGTCCTCAATGACTCAAGCGGCATACCTCTTTTAGTTTTCACAAGTGAAGTGTGACGTCTAACTTGATTTATTCCTACATGTTTAATTATATGCTATTATAAGTCCACTCACTCAGTGGACAGAAATATACATTTTAACAAAAATATTCGACCAATTTTCCACTTAGACCAACGTCTCGACTAGAACAATATCGTCAGAAGAATCAATTCAGTGGGGGTTTGACTCTACTCCCCCTGTATAACAACCATGTAGCATTTCCTCATGGGCCCCATATGGGTAGGAGCCTGAGGTGGGCATCCGGGCCCACCCGGGACCCCGCATGGGCTGCTGCATAACTCAGTTAACCCATCTGGTGTCCATAACGGTTACCCAAGATATATCCCATTTGGGTTGGCCCATATGCAGATATGGGACCCATAACCGCCTAAGGAACATGAGTGCAAAATCTCATGGGCCCATATGGGCAGCCCACAAGAAGCCCATGTTATTGCCCACGTGGATCCCAACTGGGGCCCATATATTGGTTTGCCACCTCGGTTATATTGTCAGTATTAATATGTCGTTTGTCACGAAGAATTCACCTTAAATTGGGTAGTCATATGTTTGAGTTCAATATATCCAGGCTGGAATTGGTTTGTCTGCTTAGTGTATGACTGTATGGATCCAATAATGATAATAACCTGATAACGAAATTGTATTTCCCAATACCAAGAAGCCGCCGCTCGATGCTTTATAGGCCTGCAGGAGGCTCCGGATCTCAGGAGGAAAACTTTTGACGAATATTTGTGGCAAATATTCATCGTACCCTTATACCATCCCGGAATGGAATATTCTCCTAGCTGATCTGAAAGAGACCGACAGCCTGAAGGACTCAACAAATTCGACATGGAAGTCCTAGCCAAGAGAGTTCAAACATAGAAGTATAGAACTTGGACCGTCTGCCTCCAATGAATGATTGGCGTGCAACAACTGTGTATTTAGACAGCTATACTCCGGGCGATTTGATGCTGCTTTGAATTTCCGAAGGTTCTGTAGGTTTTCTGACACATGACTACGTTGACCGTACATTGCGGGATTTTCCGGAAGACCGATCGCCTAAACGGAACGTCCGTCCTTCATTGTTTCAGCTGGTCTCTGATAAGCCTATTGCTGTTTGCATGTGCTAATTATACCCGCCCTCACAATTCGCGGTGCATTGCCCTCTTGTCCGGGCCCTGGAATACAAATCAGCAATTACAGTGCAGTTCAATTGCGACATCCATTTGGGTTCCCCTTGTGACGTCATTGACCCAGAGAATTAATGTATATAACACAAGAACGGAATGAGTTGGAAACTTCAAATTTGAGTTTTAGTGGTCATGAAATACGCTCTTTTCATCTATATTGCGAAACGATTCGGAGCAATCTGAAAAGTGTTGGTTTTTACTTCATATGGCACTCTGTAGTGGTGGCATCGCCAGATTGGGGAACGTACCCCCTTAAGCTGTCAAGAAACTTGTGCCACCCATATGTGATTTTGGATTGATTCGTTTTCATAATTGAGGAAAAGGGTCGTAATTCATAATAGGAAAAAAGGCTCGTTATTCATCATTTGAAAAAAGGTCAGTTATTCATATTTCATAAAAATGTCCATTTGTCATATAAAATCTGTAGTTCATAACAGAGAAAAGGGGTTCGTTATGTTCGAACGGACTTTTTTATTTTTGTTATGAACAACGGACCTTTTCTCAAATCATGAATAACGAACTTTTTTTTCGATTATGAATTACGACCCTTTTTCTCAATTATGAAAACGAACCTTATGACCAAAGAACAGCTTTTCGAGAAAAAAATTCGAATAATTATAAATAACAAACCTTATGAGCAACGAACCTTATGACATGCGACCCTCATGACCAACGAACCGAACATATGAATAACGAACCTTACAGATATCGAGCTGACCCCCAAAATACATATGTACATATGTACACATATCATACATCCATACATACTCATACTCATACCCTTGGACATACGTAGGCGACGCGCGACGCGCGCAATCTTTTTGGTGTCTTGAAAGCTGGGTGGATGAATTAATGATGGTCAATCGTCATTTTGCAATGTCTGGTATAAATATTCTCACTTGACTCATTTGGAGATCATTACAAAGGTTATCATCGGAAGATGTGCTGGACTGGTATTTCTGGACTGGTATTTCAGATTTTCCGAATGTCGTCGCTCTGACTATTTTCGAAGGGTGAGACACCCCGGGGCCACACCCCCAGTCGCGACGGCCCTATGTGCTCAGTGATGCATTTTGGTCACAATAATCCGAACTATAAGTATAAAATGAAGGGAAAGGAGCTGTAGAATCAGAAGAGAAGAAGACCTGGGTCACTGGGTGTATGTGCAGATGTGAGCATATTCTGTGAAGGAAGCAAACTGGGAAATGGAGGAAGGAGTGCAACGAAGGATGACAATTGACAAAAATGACCGGGGAATCACAGAAAATCATATGAGGAACGACTGCAGGAACTGGGATAGACTTGCCCAAGTATCTCGTGAATAATATCCTCCGTCCCCGGTCTGCCTGTTTCAATATGCTATATTGTGCACCCTATCTAGTGCCCTCTGATCAGTATCAAGACAGGCAGACCAGGGACGGAGGATAATATTCACGAGAGACTTGGGCAAGTCTAGAACTGGGACTGATGAAAATATAACAACCAGCGGGCCATGCACGTCAGGATCTCATCACATTTTACACTCCCGCAACATTCTGCGAGGAAGGATAAAACTTACAAATGATAATTATAATACATTATACAAGGCAGTGGGCTACAACAAGAGGGAATTCGAGTAAGATTAGACCCGCAACTGTTGAATTAGAACTGATGCGGAACTCTAACTACTTCAATAGATCAGTCATGGAAAGAGTGACCACCATATAGTGCTGAATCAGCTGAACCGTGACACTTAATCGAAAATCATATTTGAGAACATCATGGGATCCTCATCAGTCATCATCCTCAATGGTCTTAGGACTCTTAGCCTAAGCCTACTCTTTGGACCTCCTATATCTTGACACCATTCTCTCAACTATGAAGGACTCAATTGACATCAGATGGATCCATTTCCCGAATGTTCCCGACTGCAATGGGCCATGGCTACTCTCTAGCGCTCTGTAGGGCCTACAGTTTCAGGTTGTTGGATGGGCGCAGGAACAAGTCAGTTCATCAGTCCATACTAATACTTGTGACACTTCTTGTTGAATAAGAACTTGACGAAATACCTTTTGATCTATTTGTCGTACTTTTGTACTGTTGAGCGATCAGTCTGGAGGGAAAAAATCAAGATGTGGAAGCACCGGGTAATTCCAAGAATCGTGCTTCTCATATTCACTATGATTTTTTCCCTATGATGATTAGTTATATAGGCCTAGTTGCCCTAGTAGTAGTATATATAGTGGTTAGTTTCGGGAATCCGTGGTGTAAATGCAGCCTGGGTGAAATCATCACTCATGTTTGATTCAGCAGAATAACACATGGAGTTATCTACACATCAATATATCCTGATTGTTGAGTACGTTTAGTTCTGAATGACCCTGAATCTGCCTCTCATCTAGCTTCGAAAAAAATATTACAACATAAGGGTGACAACATTTCACGATGTCAGCGATGCAATTCTGAATTCTTTTCGCTGACTTTATCTGATTTTTCGGGGGGACCTCCGCAACTGAATTTGTCACAAGATCGCCAGGAAGAAGCTGCGATAATTTCTTTCCAAGTTATACCCAACCTTAGCTCCTGATCAATCATGCGTCGCTCCGTCGGGTTAGGTGCAATAAACAAGAAGAAGTTGGCAGCGGTGAGCAGTCGTTAACTTAACGTTGGGCCTAGCATAGGCCTATGCCACGGTAGGCTAGGCCTCGCGTACGGTCAAGAATTGAAGGTCGGAGTTTGAGTCAAAGGTCATGTAAATATGACGTTTTATCTATTTAAACATTTAAAGGGTAAGAACTCGGTTAGCGAAAAACGCTAATCTCACCCGAGGCCCATTCGAAAAAACACATACAAACATTAAAAGAACAAAAACATCATATAAAAGACATGAAGAGAAATATCAAATGGAAAATCAGTTGAAAACGAAACAGTGTGGTTTCTACATTAGTCATCAGTGCTGTAGTGTAACACCACGGTTTGTTGAAGGCCAATACAGTATTATTCTTCGGTGGGATGAATGACTTAGAGATATCAAAGAAGCACTATCATCTCGCAACTCCCAGCGAAAGAGTGACTGCGTCGTTTGCATGACGTCACGACAAAGAATCTTTCCACGGACAGGGCTGAGCTTCAACACCAAATTCGTTGCTCACCCAAAAGAACACATAGGAGGCAATGCAATTTTTCTTGTTTGGCCTCGGTGCCCTGGCAGTTCTATGAAGTGCTTTTTTTGCTCCTCCTCCTTTTTTGCCCTGCTGAAACTCTAATCCCAGCACTGCATGGTATATTAGAACTTGTTTTGAATTGACATAATATACTCAATATAGTAATGATATACCGTATCGTATATCGATATCGGAATGCACTGGAGTGCTTTTCCGTTGTGACGTCATGCAAACGACGCCTTCGCTTTTTCGCAAGTTGCTACCAGATGATAGTGCTTTTTTAAGCGTTTGTTTATGATGGATTTTACACAAACATGTCAGGCGTCTGGCTTTCCTGTGTTCTTGGAGGTGATCCCATTTCGATGTAGCTATCAATGTAGCCACTCCTCCTAGTAAAAGTGGAAACGTAACATAAATCTCAAATTCGAATTGCCAGCCTTTGTATCATTTACATTAATTAGGGCTGCTGGCGAATATCGAATATTCGTTATTCTTTCGCTCGCAGCGAGAACGAATACCATCGCGAATATTCAGAAATGCAGAGAAGAAAAAAAGAGCAGATTTTTTTTTTGTGGAAAGACCCAGAATGAATATGAGAAACTAGGGAAATCTGTTTCCCCTTTTAGTCAAGTAATTTTTCTTCAAACTTATTCCCGATTTTTCCCATTTGTTTTCCAATTTTTCCCTGTTGTTTTCTTTGTGTTCTTCGGCAATACAAATATTTGGTGTTGGAAGGAAATTGAACAAAATGGGAAAAATCAGGTATAAGTTGTTTTTCTCAAATTGACCGAAGAAGGAACATATTTTCCTAGTTTCTCAGATTCATTCTGTTTTTTCAACATTTTGCAACTTTTTCGGATTTTTGTTTTTTTGTCCTGGGGGGGGGGGGGTACTCTACGAATAATAATATCATCAATAAATATGAATGTGCCTATTGAGTATACACAGTGATCACTGATTTTTCATTCCTCAAGTATTTTCTTCACTCCGCCATCAATAAATACTTGCATAGATCTATATAATAAGAATTTTGAAAGAATAATTTTGCATTGACTTTACATTGAGCAGGTATTTTGCTTCCCCTTGTGACGTCACAAAGACATTATGTAACAACGAGTCTGTCCCATTTTCACCGTCTTATCGACTGAAGCCAGTTTGGGATTGGATTTTCGGTACGAATTCGGAATCGGTGCCAGGGAGTACCCAGGTGTGCACTGACCCTAGCCTTGTGATACTAACCTGTCACTGTGTAGAATGTAAACAATGCGGGAGAACAGTACGCCACTTCTGAGCACTGATTCTAAATTAGAGCCAGATTTTTTGACGTAGGGTGAACCGTGAAGCGTCCCAAATTTTGGCCCTTCAAGGCAAAAAACCCCGTCCTGGAAGTGTAAATTTTGATACACTCCATCTAATTTCCTGGCTATATAGTGCCAGTTGTCTTGTTTGAGATGTTTCAACTTTGAAATATAAATATATCAACCATTTCCAGGTTGGGGTGAGAGTACCTAATGAGTGGATCTCTGGAGGCAGTTGGTGCCCCTAATTCTGGCCCCCTCGGAGCTAATTCTGGCCCTTGATGTCACTAATTCAAATATGCAAAGTGCAAATTGCTCATCGCTGCACCGTCTCTACAGCTGTAACATTTATAACAAGTTTCAATCTTATGGATACCAGACAGCATTAGCATCAAGATGTGATCTGACAAGAGCTTCAATTTAACGAGATAGGAAATTGAAAAGGAGCCGGAACTATAAACTTTTTAGAGTGTTTTTCGATCGTTTTCAATTTGTTTCCTGTGTTTTTCCTCTATTTTTTCGTTTTTTGTTTTTTTCAAATTTGTTTCCTGATTTTCTCTTCCCGGGACAATATGAATATTTGGTATTCGTTCGAATATCGCGTTGCGAATACCGATTATTGAAATATTCGAAAATCAACCACCCTAGAAAAGACGTAATGAAATTGCTATGCAAACGTTTGCCACTATTTCCAACGCTACCCTCTGATCGCAGGAAATGGCCTCTCCTGTTCCCTAATACAATAGTATGCAGTGAAGAGTTGAAAAGCCTCATGGTGTGACAATTGCCGAGAGGGAGACTGTCTGCTTAGTCCCTGGTTTGAAGATTTTTCACACAGGTCTCACTACTATGACATGTACGGAAGTGGCTGCATTTTGATACTTCCCTCATGTCAATTTTCTTTGTGAAAAGCTAATCTGTCTCTTCTATGCAATTGCACTGAAATCTACCATCGCGCATGCTCAGTAGGTAAACTTTGACACCGCTTCCCCCCTTCAGTCTATACCCCCATGACCTACCACCGGTCATGGGTCACCCTCTTCCATTCTAGAAATGGGGATGGGGAGGTTCAATGGCGGTCCCCGGAGCAGGGATATTTCACACCTGGGGGATGACCTGCCTCATCAAAATTTGGACACTTGGGGTCTGGTCAAAGCTCATCCAGTTCAACAGAGGTTAGAAAAACTTGGGGTCAGGTCAAAGCTCATCCAAGGTCAACAGAGGTCAGAGTCAGGATAACTTCGTCCGGAGAGTGGTCTGACCAAGTTGAAATTTGGTGTGTATTCGTACCCTGTTAGAATTTGTTGTGTATATTTCTTGTTTTTACCACATTTCTATTTGATTTTTTTTTTTTCAAGAATATATATTTTGGTAAATGTTAGGTTGTAAGTTGAAGATAAATATACTGGTTGTGTCTGCAAGGATGGAGCACATATTGCTTGTTTCCCATATGAAATCCTAATTGTTTCGGGTCCTGACAAATGCCATCTTGATGTCGAGTTATTGAAGGGATCATGCAGCCAGCATTTTGGCTCTGTGGTATATAATTAGCTTTTCTTCTATTTTGTAATGGGAAAATATGCAGTGAATGGTGGTGGCAGACTTACCAAGAAATTTGGATCAGTTACCCTGCTGGCAAAATAATTTTTCAGGGAAATCCCCTGGCTAATACTTTCAGTCTGCATACTACTGTTAAATTCTGGTTTTCGGTGAGTGTTGGCAACTTGGCATGCTGTACTCCTGAAGCAGAACCTTTGCACATCGTTAGGCTGTACTTTGTATTTAAAACATCCTATTGCACACTTTTCTGCATAGACTGCCAATATGGTTCACACACATTGGACTGAACTTGGCTCGATGGCCAGTAGAGGCTTCTTCTGAAGGTTCTCTGGGCTGAATAACAAGTCAGGTGGATCCAGACACTCACCTTTTTTGAGGGGCCCCTGGCCCATACGCAACACACAAAAATGTTCTAGACTATGCTACTCTGAACCAATGCAACTTTTGACAAATGGCTGTGCCCATGCTAAATATATCCAACTGTAAATCGGAGGTTGCTGAACTCGTTGCTGTGCCTACCCAGATGTGGCCACTCAGTGTGTCACTGGCTTGACCAGCTGTTGGTATGGCCAGTGAGGACGAAATCACTCAACATTTCAAACTCTTTTTGTCTTGTGGCTGCATCACACAATTCTTCCTCTTGGGGCATTTTCTTGTTTATCCAGCCATCCTTGAGTGGTCACTTTTAATTCCTTAAAGATGCAGGGTTTTGAAAACAGGAAATGAGTGTCACAGACTCCACAGTCACATAGCCCTTCAACTGTCCCATTGAGAGAACTGACAGAAACCCCATGGATTGGATCATACCCACATCTATCCAACTGAAGGACACTCAATTTACTGTCCTTGTTCAGCAGTCAGTGTTACCTGTTGGCACCCCACAGTCTGGTATCATTGAGTAAAATATGTGTTGGTCTCTTGATTTCAGGTAACAATTGATGAGCATGTGATTTGGCTTTTAGTGTCTCATGTGGTATTTTGAGAGTGCTATGGAATTTCCATGGGCAGACCTGTAGGCAGTGATGCATGCACTCATAATGCAACGGACCCTACCCATACTCCCATAGTCCTATAGATGACTCAAATGACACACACAAAAATAATACAAAGCACCATTTGTCAGACTTGTTGATGTTCAGTTGACATTTCTGACTTGTGCACATGCATAGGTCATTCAGTCAGTGCACCATGTTGTGTCTTCACCGATGGGTAGGCAGAGTTGTAATTGTGTAACTAATTCACTGCACTGTTTCAATGGGGAAAATGTCATTGAAGCCAGTCAAGTCCTTTCAATTTTGAGAAGTAGCCACTAAAGTAGAGTCACAAATTGTTTACAAATCCCTTCGGGGAGAAGCGTGCTATCTCCCCAAAACCTCCCAAGAAGATGCTCTTGCTTAGCATGATTCTCTCCATTCAGGACTAGTATACACTTGCTATGTACACTAATTTTGTGATTAACTGGTTGTCCTGGGACCAGTGGTATCTCTAGGTGTGTTGGACTCAACAGATGAATTTACCAATACTGCTAGGTTTTTGGAGAGATCTCCAGATTGACAAATTGGAGTTTGGCAGGTCTGGACATTATCACAGGCTTTCCAAGTCCTCTTAGCCCACATTCTAGTATGATCATGTGAAGGACATTGCTGCCCCATTTGCTGGGAATGCACCACTCAGAGTGTCCCAGGAGCTTACATACTGTTACAGGAATGCCAACAACATCAGCTATCATGTGAGCCCCAGTGGTCCCATGCTCCACATAATAAAGTGATCAGTTCAAACTGTGTCTGGCATCCCTCAGCCTGGTGTGTCTTACTGTCTCTTAAAGGGACATCAGTGCTTGTGTAAGCAGCTGTTAGTAAGGGCCAGGGTTAGCGCTACTCAGGGTCTCCAGCTGGTCACAGACGCCTCTTTGGGCAGTTTGGACCCAAACATTTGGATAATTTGTGCACTAAAAGGGTCTAAAAGAGAAGCAAAACTTGACACTTTCCCATGAAATGACAGTTCTCTGTCAGCTTATGTGATAAAATCACATGATTGGACCCTAACATTTCGGAGCCAGGGCTAACCCTGGTGAGGACAGGGGAGAGGGGAGCGGGGGAAGACCTGATGGGTTTGGAATGAGGGACCACAGACCAAGGGTTACTTTACAGGAAAATTAAAACTCTGCAAATGTTGCCTTTGGTTCAGCCAGGTGCCGTTATTGGTTGGAACAGGCATTTCCATTGATAAGGTTTCAAAATGACTCCAGAGGCCATTGGTAGATTATATCTTCGGTCCAGCAGCTGGGAGGTCCAGGGATCAAATCCTGGTCCCATCACACCAAGCTGAGGACTTGTGACCTATTGTGCCTGCTGGGGCAGCGCCCGAATGAAGTTCAATTGATTATTCATTACACAATAGAATAATAGATCAAGAATATCAAGTTCTGATTAATCGAAAACATGAAGGGGCAAGATTCTCCACTATGTTCCCCCATTCTGACCAGTGTCTCTAGACCATAGTGACACAAGAGAAACCGAGGCGTTCAGTAAAACATACAGCAGTAAAACATGTAATTCGCATGTGAAATGACTGATTTGACCATACCTGTGGTATGACAAAATCACCGAACAGAGCATATACAAGCAAGTTAGATTAATTGATTATTAATCCCTTTCCAAATTGATGAATTGATCAATGGATGAATCGCGAATGCACATCCCTAGTGCCTGCGGTACTGCGGTACTGCCATTGTATGTGTGATCATCATGATGCTCTGCATGGGCAATGTAGCAGCTGGGAATATACCAGTGCCACATAACTGGAGAGAAACTCCTGGCACCCCTAATTGAATCTAATGGATAGGAATACGTAAATTCTCCATTCAGCCTGGCCTAGAAGGCATAAAGGAAAAATATTTTAATGTAGGCTACAAGTTGTATCCTACAGGGGATATTGGTTGGGTGGTCTGTTGCCTCCACAATAAGATGATCCAACAATATCATGTGGTATCCTCCGGGTGTCATCTGTTCTAATAAATAGGTATTAAAGTGTAAAGCAGTCCCACTGTCTGTGTTGGTGCCAAATATCCAGCTTCTGCAGAACTGTGATTTCCTTGGAGCATACTAGATATTTTAAAAGAGTTGGGATGATCGAGTTCTGCTTGGCTCATGGCTGTAAAACATTAAGGGTAGAGTGACAGTAGGCGTTGGTAAAAGAGGCAACCATTTGTGCAGCCATTTTCATTACACTTAAAGGCCAGAGGTCATGTAACCACGTGAACCTCCGTAACCAATGGACCATGGATGGGATCTGAATAAAAACTTACAAAATATGACTTATATGATTTTTTTTTTTGAGATATCACTTCCCATCTTCCAGTTAACAATGCGAAACCGCAGCATGTCGTGTGTAGAGTCTATGACAACCTTTGTGTGGGGTTTTCAGGTACCCTCTTTCCCCCTTTGCTAGTTTAGACTTTAGAGAGAATCGTTTCATGACCTTTGGCCTTCAAGAACCAGTATGGTGTGTGCATTTGTGTACAGACTCACTGCTATTCACCTCCATGTGTAATCAACCCTGCATACTTGTAATGCTTCGACACCACTATTTCCAAAGTAAGTGTTTGTCAGTGATTTTGTGGAATCGAATATATTATTACTGACATCGCCCCATACAATGTATTACCCATTCACTGCTCACAAGTTTCCTTCACTGGCAATTATTTCGAAAAAGAATCCAGCAAAGTCATCCACATTGCTGTTATATAGTCTTGCATATTTGGGAAGCATTTTGCTGTGGTACAAAGGCTGCCAAGTCTCTTCCATTGGACAGGTGTCACTGGTACTTTGTGGTTGTTTCTGGCACTTCTGCTTAACTGTCGAAATGTCCTGCATTTCCCAAGAAAAAAAATCACTCATTTGGAGAGTTATTTTGTAAATTACCTGTGACTCGGATTTGGTAGGCCTCCCCCTGCACTCCTCCCACTGGGACCTTGACAAAGAAGATATCTTAATGACATGACATTTAGGCATGTGTGATACAACTTCTATCAATTTGCCATACAGTTTGAATAACTCATTTAAAGTGGCAATTTCGTCTGGTATCATCAGGCATCGTATCATCTGGCGATTAAGCGAGGGCATCGTTAACACACATGTCCAGTGTTCTCCACTAGGGGTTTTGTCCGGGCGCGCCGCCCGCACAAAATTAAAAAATGCTGACTTGCGCCCGGACGT
>JAODTT010606372.1:0-11881 GCA_025400115.1 Pentamera pediparva
AATGTGATGCGTATGACGTTTTGCGACTTTCGTATAGGGATGAATTATGAGTATTTTACGGATTTTATAGTCGCATATTATTTTTCAGGAATTACTCTGACATTGACAACGTTCGTCTTATCATGAAAGAGCATCCAGGATACAATGGAGAATTCAGCCTCAACCAATATATATTTATATGTAGGCCTATAGAAAATCGAATTTGTCGTGACGTCATGATAATGATTCGATAATGGCTAATACTGACTTTTCCTGATTGTGAGCATTTGTTTCTTTCGTATTTCCAGATCCATGTCCTCATTGCAGAAGGTCGAGAGAATCACCAACAACAGTTTTGTGGGACTCAACTCTTTGGAGGTCATGTATGTATGATACAGAAGCGATTTCAGGGGCCTTCAGACAAAATTTCACGGGGAGCCGTATGGGAAAAACAGCATACTACCAAAAAAGTATAGTAATGAAACGCCCCAATGCTGGATATTGGAATGGGTAGGGTGTTTTAGCCCTGAAATGAAACTCAAGTGGTTACACTAATCTTAACCAAGCTTGAGGTACGTAATCCTCTGTGAGAAACATGGTGTTATATCATTGTATTACTGATCCACGTACACTCGAAAAACCGATTTTTTGAACGGATGCTCACAACTAACGACTCATCTAGTGACGATTGCTAGGTCAAATGGCAGCAAACCAATTGCGCAAAGTTGAAACTGGATACAGGAATTGTGAGTCGCACTCTTGGAAAGCCCTTACCAGGGTTAACAGGCTGCTCACACTTCCAATCTGTTCGCCCTCGAGAACTTATTTGACCCAGAATTGGGTCAGGAGGGAACCAAACCGAATTTCTGGGTCGAATTTTGACCCAAATCGGATCCAATTTGACGAAATTTGGATCAAAATTAAACACAGAAATGCGGTCCGGTTTCCTCATGACCCAGGTGTTCCTAGAGTGTAAAGCCCAAGAGGTCAATCGCAATGCACAGTGGCATCCTCGTCATGGACTGTCAAAGTTTGGTATAGTTGGTCGTCCAAAAGGGGATGTCTTGTATCGATGTGAAGGGTCCGTAAGCGGAGGAATGATTTAGTCCTCCTATCTAACTATTCTATCGATCTACCTACCTACCTCATGCTGTAATTTATGTACAAAATAGTATAGTATACAAAGCTAGTAAGAGCTCCGAAGTGAGTGAGCTAGGAACCATTGAGGGCTTATCAATTGAGAGGCTTACTCCCTGTGATATAATGAATACTAATTATGGTATAGTTCCCATATAACGGAGAAACAAAGTATGATACTGAAAGAAAGTCAAACCTTACAGTATACGAAATCATGCAGGGGATCAGCAGACCAGAAAAACTGCCCTTTTCGTAAAAGATGCCTCTCGCTGTTACAGTACGCTCCAGAATGCTGTCGAAGACTGGCAGGTAGCGGGGGTTGTTGCGCAAATGGCAATTTCCCTGTTTTACCGCGTTCCGAGAACCAGATATCAGGACTAAAAATTTACATTTTCTTTCAGTTTGGAACCTCGTGGATCACACAATGTAACGTGCATGCAGTGGCTCTGTTGTGTACTTTAGTATACTAGTGATCGAGTGCCCGCGTTGTTCTTGTAAATGATCTTCGAAAAGTAACGTGGCTTCCAGTACTCCTGTCTATCGTTGTAGAATGACATTCATGAAACATCGTAGAAAAGTGTTATGACGCCGATGCTTCGAGAACGTTGCTACTGAACTCAATGCTGTTGAATTGTACATTGATATATCAACCACCTTATTACACTGGTCCTTCACAGCGTAGTGTCTGATTGTAGCATATCAAATTGTCGTGATGTTGTCCTATTGGTTGGTCTCTTATTTTGAAGGGACTTAGGCTTCTACCAGCGTCTTCGTCTACTGGAGGGTAACGCCATATCGACTTTCTGTAGAGAGCTGCTGTTTTTGTAAGTATGCAAGTTAAAGACTACTATCTTCTATAGCATTACTGACCCTTTTCTTCCCTTTGCTGACGCAACTGTGGGCGTGTGTGCCTGTGTGTTTGTGTTTGGTGTGTGTGTGTGTGAGTGACACTTCTCAACTCGATATTCGAGGAACGGAAGCATGTATCAAATTCAAATTAGGTAAATGGGTTACAGATATGGAGAGGAAGTACCCTATTGACTTAGCCGTCAGGTCTAGGTCATTCGAGGACAGGATAGGAAAAAACTGAACAAGCTCGTCAGCGCGACATCTGTAGAACACTACACTACCATGCATCAAGTTAAAATTAAGTGTGTATAATACAGATATTGAGAGGAAGAACCCTATTGTATTGGCATCACGTCACGGTCATTAAAATAAGGTAAGGACAGCCTTTCATGATATCATTCAGCATGATATTAAAGTTCAAATTGAGTACAACAATAGCAGATGTGGCAGAGGGAGAATCGCATGGTTTTTAGCATTAGGTCAAGGTCATTCAATGTCCCAAAAAGACGAACTGAAGAACGGAGCAAGTGTCCGAGTTAAAATTTGGTGTTTTGCAGATACACAGACCAGAATCACTATTATTTCTACGTGAGATCACATTCCAATAAACAGGAAATGCATCGATACCATCTCTCACCACCAGTATAACTGATTGAAACATAAGTCAAGATCATCTAGCTGAAAAGAGCGGAAAAAGGTTCTTCCGCAGTCAGGAGAGGTGTGAATTCTATGCTTTTCAGCAGCACCCACACAAATGTTAATGTCCGCAAGACTCTATAAGAGGCAGTATGTTGGACGAACAGCCAGTTATATCAACACTAAGACTGTGCTATGCATTTTCTCCTTGCGCAATGGCCCTCAATAGAAGGCTCCACCGACACCCCCTTCCGCCTTCACGCTACCACCTTTCATTCGCCGCTTCCCCCGCCACCCCAAACGAAGCTTACTCTTCCCATTTACCCTTTCCCTTAGGTAGAGTCAGACGCACAGGCAATACATTGATTGTATTCCATTTGATCATCGTAGCATTGCCTGGTCATACTGTCCTGATACTATCAGGGATATTCGTGCGCTTCAACACATGAGATTGGCAAGAATAGTTCTGGGAGTTATTTCTGATACTCCCACGGGCCTCACATAGTTGAATTGGGGACAGATGGTGACTCACCTCATCTCACCTATCCCGGAGTCTGGTAGACCGTAGTGGCGCTGATGATGACCCGTTGACAATCCTGATCCACTACCTCCTGTCATCGGCCTCTCTCAGGGCGGCAGACAGATTAAGACCCGTCCACTCTGAGATGTTGTTTTCCCATCTTTTCCTCTGTCTGCCTATCCTCCTTCTTCCCGGGTACCGTGCCCTGCAGGGTCGTCTTGGCCAGTTCTGACGATCGAGTGAAATGACCATACCACTTTAGTTTGCGCTTCTTCACAATGGCATAATCGACCACGTCCTTCACTTCTTGGTTGGAGATGTGGTCCCTGTAGGGGATGTTTAGAAGTCTACGAAAACAGCGCATCACTATGGCTTGTATCCTCCTTTCGAGGTCTGCTGTTAGGGTCCATGACTAACACGCAACAGTCGGATTTTTGTTTTGACCGTAAGGTGATCTTCCTGTCCTACCGGATGGGGACTGCTCAGGTGCAAAATGGCTTATAGGCCCTTTCGGGACAGGCAACCGAATATTTGTATCCCTTGGTAATTTATTCTGACGATTCTCATGATTGCCCTATCGGAAACGGCAACTTCTGGTTGCCTGGTAGTTCTGAGATCCGGTACACATTCTGATGAAATGAGTTTCTCTCATACTGGCGCTGTTGAGCGGAATGATCTTCCTAGTCAGCCCAGACAAGCACAATCGACACAATCCTCCACTCCTCAATTCTGGAAACTAAGCTACCCGCTTCTTCCCCTTATAGTTGTTCTTGAAGTTTTCCTGTTTTATATATTAGTTCGTATCCGGTGATTGTGTGTTTCGTATATCGTGGTTGCTGTGTCACTTGGTAAAATGAGGAAGCAACCCTGGCATTGCAAGAATGGATGAATGAAAAACGAGCAAAACCTATGTATAATTTAAAAGTTCTTGAAGCAGGGCGTCTACTGGCAGTGAGCATGTATTTGGACAACAGATTATTCAGTTCCCTAGAAATTAGTAACACTATTGCAGAAAATCGAATTTGCTCTTTCATCAGAAGAAAAAAATGTTTTTCAACGCCTACATTTTTCATCTCTTGTATGGACTGTATTATGAACGAGGTCGCAGGTGTGATAGACTGCGGGGTTCAATTTGGTGACGTTGGTTTTTCACCTGGACTTCTCAGATGTTGCTGCATCGAGTTTGCAATTTCTTTGGTGGTGGACGCCCTCAGGACACTCAGTTGGGAGGCAAATCCGCTGGGACTCCATGTGTCATGTACAAAGACCAAGATCTAGTCCTTCGGTGGTTCTCTGGATAGTGCTGTTGAGTCGTGGAGTCAGTAAGCGCCTTGGGCTGGCATGTTGGTCACACGAGGGCGTGTTTTCAGCTCCATTTTGCTTCAAATCTTGAATTCATGTTTGGCCACCTTACTTCGCCATATCCTAGGTTATCGCTAGCAGGACCAATGTCATCGTTTCCGGGGGAACGGAGATGGTACGCGGGGGCTAATTACCTGCATCGTGACTGATAACTGCGCACCACCAGATGGCGCGCCATCCGGCGGTGATGGTCGAGATTATTTAGTTTTTTGTGATTGTATGTGGTATATATATAGTAGTGGCGGTAGTGGTGGCCGCGGTGATGATGATGGTGGTTGTACATAGTAGTGGTCGTGGTGGTTGTGATGATGATGATGTTGGTGATCGTGGCAGAACATATTGGTGGTGGTAGTTTTGCTGGTGGTGATGATGCTGGTGGTTGTGGTTGTACATTGTGGTATTGGGAGTGCTCTTGGTGGTTATGATGTGTTGGTCGTTGTGGTTGTTGTCTCGCCTGAACCTTGTTCAAGGAGAGACATAGTGATCACTAAGTCGTGTGTGTGTCCGTCCGTCTGTCCGTCTGTCCGTCTGTCTGTCTGCCCGTCTGGTTGTATGTGCGCGATGATATCTTTTCGCAAGATCTCGTGAACCGTGGATACGGTTGTGATGATGATGGCGGGTGTGCATGTTTAAGTGATGATGGTAGTGGTGATGATGATTGTGGGTATGGTTGTACATAGTGATGATGGTAGTGGGGATGATGATGATGGATAAGGTTGTACATTGTGGTGGTGCTGTTGGTGGTGATGATGATGATGGTGGGTGTGGTTGTATATAGTAGTGGTGATGGTAGTGGTGATGATGATAGTGGGTGTGGTTGTACGTAGTGGTGGTGATGATGATGGTGGGTGTGGTTGTACATACTGGTGGTGCTGTTGATGGTGATGGTGATGGTGGCTGTGGTTGCACATAGTTGTTAATGGTTGTTTAGGTGCTGATAACAGTGACACCAACTAACGTTCTCAATACCAGTCTTCATTTCTTGACTCCAGGGATATTCGAGAATGGAACAGTTTGAAGAGCCTTCCAGTCTCGTTTATATGGAATTGTACAAAGCTAATAACACTGTGAGTACTTGTACCATCATCTCAATGTAAAAATCCAACGCATTCAATGGACAGCTACATATTTACGACACTGTTGGTTACATGATCGATACACACTCCAAAAACGGGAAAATTAATGTTCAATCCAATTGGACTCTGCCGTTGAGTAATAATCACTCCATTCAAGACCCATGATAGAATGATATCCAACTCTAATGGAGTGTTGATCATTTCGCCTACATTTTCAATTTTTCGTTTCGTTTCAACAAGCACTGTCCACGGTCTCTCATCACTCTAGGCTACTTCATAATGCACTGTTTCTCTACGTGGCATTTCCAAAGTCTTCGACAAGACTCAAACAGGCTTCCCGGCTGCAATCACGTGACAATACCGTCGATGACAGTTGACAGATCCGTGAATCAACAGGTCAGACGGCACGTTCTCGAGACAAACCTGTTCCGTTCATCTACATGTTATAAGTGTCGCTTGAGTTCATACAACGCATAAATCTTCCCTTCAACCACATTTTACGACAGGTGGGGAATAGGCCTATACTGTGGGCAAACTGCGCAACACCACAGCTCCCTTGGGCACTTGCTCTAGGGATCCACGCTTAGAGGCTTCTGCATTAGGCGCTCTATTAAGTCCTCATTATTATTATTATTATTATCCACTGCCGTTGTGCCCGGTGCACCATATGACTGGAGAATCAATGGACCACAACCGAAGATGCGCGTGGATACCACTAGTTTGAACTAAAAGATTAAACAACAGGTCTCTACCCGGGAGGCTGGAGTTCGAATCCCTGGAGGGTCATACCGAAGGCTTGGTCCCTGTGCCTTCTCGTTAGACGCTCGGCAAGAGAGACTGGAGCATGAAAAACGAGAGTGCCATTGGCACAGTTGCTCATCTGTATTTGCAGCAGTAAATTGTGAAGTATTTGTGTAAAATTGCAATTTGCGAAATCATTACAATGACAAATGACCACCCATGTAGGCTACAGGAATTTGAGGACAAATGTCATCTATGGGTCAACTTCTGCCATTTTACTAGAACGGTCAAGCGGCTTCTACTTCTACAGAATGGATCGGATGATCATGGAAAATGATCAGTATTAGCATTGACCAATGGTTCATATGGGGTGATCAGGAATTTGAGGTCAGAGGTCAGCTACGGGTCAATTCCAGCCATTTTATTTGAAGTCAAGTAGCTTTCAATCCTACAGAACAGATCGGATGATCAAGAAAGTCTTTCAGTGTTAGCATTGACGGAAGGTACATTTCGGGTTTCCATAGAATTTGACGTCAAAGGTCATCCAGGGGTAAATTTCAGCTAGTTTTACGAACAGTCAAGCAGACTGGATGAAAACAGAAGTTGGTCAGCAAGTCAAAGGTCTTATAGGAATCAATTTTGGTCATTCTGTTCAAGCGGCGTGTACTCCAGTATAGATCGGCTGATCATACAATTGGTCAGTATCATCATTTGACCAATTGTACGCACATAGGTGCTCATCTATTAGTCATTTTAATGATTTTGCAAATTGCAATATCACACGAATCATATTTCACACTGAACTGCTGCAAATACAGGTGAGCTACTGTGTCGTTGGCACTCTTGTCATGAAGAATGTCCGCCTCAATGATACACGCCCTGTCGTGAAATTTCGACCGTGTCTCTGGTTGTTGTGGAAATTAGCGTCAATTGGCAGTTTTGGGGCCAAATGGGACATTGAATGACTTCTGATGTCATGACGGTCTAGATGAAAAACGTCCCCCTCCATGATGTGCACCCGATCCTAGCAGCGTTATGCATTCCAATCTAGGCACCCGATGTTTAGGCTGAAAGGTTACCAAAACCGACCTTTGACCTCATAACTTTAGAACAGGGTGTCCGATTGATGCGGGAGTTGGATTCGTCCCTATGGAGCACACGGAGACCTATCACATACCCGAATATTGTCAAAGGTTTTTCTTTACTCCGTATCTCCGAAAATGAGCATGCCTGTTAGAATTTGACCTTTGACCTTTCGACCTCCTGATCAGATGTAGTTTCACACACTGAATTAAGAAAAAACACCATCACCAATATGTACGAAGATCCTACCTATTCATATTTTCAAAATGAAAACTTTGATAACCTCTGCTAACCTCGCACACGAAGGTCACACGGGGTAACCAAGCTATTTTTGATCGGGAAGTACCATGAAATGGAAAAATGGCCATGAAAACTTCATTCACCGAAAAACTAATAATGGTCAATCTGAGGGCAAAGGTCACAAGAATGACAAATGCGGGTTAACTCGAAGAAAACAACAGCGTACCTCCCAACCTTGTCCGACATTTCGTTCTCCCGCTATCGTAAAACTAGAGCACTAATGGTGCTGTAGCTCAAACCGTGCACATGTACCGAATATGCCTTCCAAGAGATCAACTATAGGGTAATGCATTTTGAACTATTTGCACATGTGTTTCGCCCCTTGTAATGGCGATAACCAGAGAATGCTCCCACATGCTGACCTCAAACTTGGTGTATAGGCTGCCCGCTCTAGAATAATAATTGCCCATCATGCCCCTCCAATGACATTTTATCTGGAAATTTCCAAACAAGCTGGAGGTTGAACTAGTCAATGATAACACTGACCACATTCCATGGCAATCCAACTTAATTCATGGGAAGCGATGCATTTGGAAAATATTTGGAAATGTTTACATAATTGCCCATCAGGCCGCTTCAATGACATTTTTCCTGAAATTCCCAAACAAGCAGAAGGTTCCACAAGTCAATGATAACAACTTAATTCGTGGGAGGAGATGCATTTTGAATATATTTGGCAATTTTCACATAATTGCCCATCATGCCCCTTCAATTCATTTTATCTGAAATCCCCGAACAAGCTGAAGGTACCATTAGTCAATGATAACAATGACCACGAATCATAGCAATCCAACTTGATTCGAAGGAGCCTAGGAGGAGATATATTTTGAAATTATTTGGCATTTTTTACATAATTGCTCATCATGCCCCTTTGATGACATTTTATCTGAAATTCCCGAACAAGCTGAAGGTACCACTAGGCAATGATAACACTGATCACATATCACGACAATTCAACTTGATTTTGCTGTTTTTCACATAATGGCTCATTCTGATCCTCTAATGACCTTTGACCTTCAAGAGGTCGGAGTTCACCCCTAGGTCAACGAACAATATGTCAAACTTCGGTCAACATCCATCGAAGCACGAGTATCTGAGGGGCCAATAAAGGCAAAATGTTTGACGGACTGGAACTCCCAACTGCCCGACCCACAATTAGTCTCGAAGGATCAATCATGTGTGACCCTGCCTTCAGGAGTTACTGATGATTCCAACACTTTGGATTTTGGCCTCTAACTGACTTTCGGTGACCTTGATAGGCACCAAAAAATAGGGCCGATCTACTCCACATGTCACAGCTACGTGCCGAATATGAAGGTGGTGACATGTTGCGTTCTTCGAGTTTGCCCCGTTACAAGCAAAAAGTGCACGGACTAACATACACACACATACAAAGACGACCGCAATGATTCCTTTTGCAAGGAATAAAAAACACTCCTAGTTCAGCCCAGCCCAGTTAATAAATAACATGCATGAAATTTGCTCCAAAATGAATTGGATCTCACACGGAATAGGGGACAATATATTATCACAGATTCAGATCAATTCTACTAAGCTTGTTTGAGCTTGCCTGAATATTGGTGAGCGGTACACATATATACACCTAATATTAATAATAATGTGAATTTATAATGCGCACGTCTCCATCCGAAAATGCTCAATGCGCACTTATACAGACATTTCATTATACACCCGAAAGCTTAGGTTTCTCAGGCCCTCGGCTTGCAATGGAGGGAAAATCGGTTCGGTGAGAACAATTTATAACATATCCGGAATCTTAAACACGACTAGTCTGCGAAATAAATAAAATTTGTTACAATTTCGGTCTTCGCAAATATTTTCAGAAATGTCATCTGTTACTTGAGATCGGATTAACTCAGTCGGTAGAGCTAAAACAGAAGAGAGGACTGGTGATCGAAAGGTTGCGGGTTCGAATCCCGGCTGGCTGGCTTTCACGGTATGTCCTTGGGCAAGGTGCTTTTTCTTCATTGCCTCGTCCCACCCAGGCGTTATTTGGAACCTTTTGAGGTGACTTGTTATAAGTAGCGTGCGCCGTATGTGGCTGCCCTACTGGGGTTATCCCCTGGGTGACACGGTGTGGTGACACGGGTAGCGTGTGTCAAGATTGATCAGAAAGAGTTGCGTACTACATAGTACGGGTTTGACAAGCCATTGATGATCAGATGCTGTGAAGCGCCTTTGAGCGGTCAGTTGACTGGAAAAGGCGCTATACAAATACGGTATATTATTATTATTATTATTATTACTTCTTTTTCGACAGAAAGATGAGTAATATCGGGATACCAGTTCTACCGAGGGATTTCTTTCACGGTATACCTCTTGTCGAACTGTAAGTTCAAGATCATGAAAAAGATATTCTTCTTATACACAATACTACTGCAGTGGTCGGCAAACTGGGGGTCGCGACCCTTTTAGTAACATCCGGTGTTCGACGAGGCAGGCGTCTATGGGAAGCCAAATGCTCGATAATCCGAGTTTTGCACAAAAAACGTAGGTTTGACAATAAACTGAGTCTACCTCATCGCTAAATGTTGGATTTTACAGCTCTTTAAGTCGAACAGGCGCAATCGTAAACGTCTCGGTAGCTGTGTCGTCGACCTAGGATGGACCGAATTAGTTATACGGAGTGTTCATAAATCCTACAATTTTTCAAAATGTATCTAATCTGACCTCTGAATGACCTTCGATCAGCATTTACGATACTTCGCGACCCTTGATGACCTTGAAATACCATTCGACACTTGATGACTATGTTTTATTTGGATGCAGCATTGTTTGCAATTTCCCCCCTATTGACCTCTGATTACCTCGGAATGATCTTTATCATTCGGAACACTTATCAAGTCATCAGTCACTTTGGGTAGGCCTACTCAGTCTCATTTGAACACAAACATTTAACTTATTTTTGTTGACCTCTGAATACCTCAAATTAACCTTTTATTTTGCAACCAAAAAATGTTGACTAGCTTTTACATTCCAACGAGACTCATCGCAAATAGTCCAAACAAACCCCAGAAACCCACAAGTCCACTCCATGACATCGGAACCAGGACGTAAAGACCTTGCCCATCTTGCAACTGCGAGTACAGTCAAATAGGAAAACGCCGGACGGTATATGCTGGGGTCGAACACGGAATGTCTGCATGAGGATCATCCCTGAATTTTTTCCTTCTTTCATTGAAAAGTGAACCCATTGGTTCACTCATCGTCAATACAAATGTACATGATCTTGTAGGACAATATTTACGAGATAAAAGGCTCAGTTACTTGAAATAATGAGAAGCCCAATGAAAGCTACTGAACACCACTCCAACGATAACTAGTGCAGACTGCTTGGAGATGAACAGCTAACTAGGACACGATAGACCCCAACTACCCATTTCAAAGAGATGGATAAAGTAATTGTCATCACTTGCTGATAACATCATTCTTTTCATGCAAAATAAGTGAAGGAATTTATGCAGTTCAATTTTAACCTAGATTTCAAGACGTTATGGAAAAACAGGCGGATGTTGAGATGATAATTATCGATAATTTTGGCCAGACGCGCATGCCAGATGACCATATACTAATCCTATATTTTTTGTATATTGCTGCTCATGGATATGTGCATTTTCGTGCGGAATAGGCGGATCCATAGGCTTCGAATACCGGTAACTTTCGTAGTTGTAAATTGAATAGTGTTGCATGTAACACCTATATGAATTAGGTTATCTCGACGCATAATTAGGCTGTAATCTGCCAAGTCACACACCACCTGTCAAGTCATAACTTCCTAAGAAGCGTTTTATTCATGTGACAATGTTTATTACAAAAGTAATGGCATTTTATTCAATAGTTACTCTCCTCAACCAGGGATCAGTTCAGAATATATATTACACTAGTCCCTATATATAATAAAACCAAATTCTAATTTTGGAATGGTTGAGTGTATTTAGAGCGTTAGACTGGTAGCATAGAGGTCCCGGGTCAGGTATACAGTATAACAAAAAGCCAGTTCAGGGTTGCAGTGTGATGATATATTGTCAAAGGTTAACGTGGAACGACTGGCAGTCTCGCACAGTCACACACTGTGCGAACAGTGGGCAGAACGATCTTTCGAAACTCCCTGACGAGAACTACATATTCTACCAGCACGAAACTTCACATAAGGGGCCGCCCGGGGGGGGGGGGGGGG
>JAODTT010607481.1:0-11878 GCA_025400115.1 Pentamera pediparva
CAACCAACTTCAAAGGCAGGTTTCTCCACAACGGTTCACCCGATTCTTACGGGAAAGGTACCGATGAGTAGCTGAGAGAATACTCTATAATATATCAAAAGTTGAAAGTTCCATTTCATGGGCCCTTTAAGGGTTCGCGGAAAGGCGGATGCTCTTAGTCAGGGGTAGTTTGTTTGCGAAGTGTCCTTTTTATAGGGGAGGAGGGAACATTCTATTCTCACCTGTGACACTACATAATACACTGGTTTTCATGGCGCGATGGTATTCTCATGTATAATCTCAAGAAATAAAAGAAGCAAACAGGAGTTTTCGAAGTAGAAACGCCCAATTATATATTTCTATATTCTCTACAGATAAAAGTGCAGAGAGGCTATTGTTTCAATGGTCAAGAATTAGGCATTAATTTACTCACTGTGGTTCTCTGAACAAGAACATTATATACAAACATCTCTCCGTTCATGATGACCACAAACGGGTTAGTAACATAATCCAATTATTATAGGCACTCTCCTGTTCACACTCAATTGCAAATAGCTAATTTGGCACGAAAATACACATTATCAATTGCGCAACAAACTAGTAACACGGCAAACCTGACATTGGAAATAAATGAGGGGTAATGTTTTCAGCAGACTGGATATGTTCCAGTGGTTCACTCATGTACACTGTAAAAAGACGGGGTACATTTTCACTCAGAATTGAGTCAGAAGAGAACCGACTCATAATTCTTGGGACAGATTTGACCCAAATTAAGTTAATTTGAACCAGTTTGGGTCAAAGAAGAGGAAATTCCCGAAGACGACCCAGCCTTTTACAGTGTGGCAAACACTATTAGATTCGAAGACGGAGCAAATAGCCATTGGGTGACGTGCACGTCACAGGCTGTGTTACACATCTGGAGTTCCGAACCACCTGAATTATTTTCGAAACATGCTGAAAACTGCTGAAAACACAGAATCTAGTGCAGGTGATCATGGATTATTTTAAAGAATAGTGTTGAAGATTAGGAAAGTGACATCAATTATCAACAATTCAAATGAAATACCATTATTATTTACGTTATATGGCAGGTACCGTTGCATAAATGTCTAGCCTCTGTATGATAATCGTTATAACAGAACTTTTGTTGTGCGAATAGAATACTGCCGCTTGCATAGCAGTGCCTTCCGATGGTACCACCCTACTGAACTCCACAATGTTAGCACTGCACAAGTACACAATCGGTACTCATCGGCCACTTGATTGCGAAGCACTTGTGAACACACGATCAATTGAAGAATGGGCTGTTCTCGGGGTGACAGTAGGGCCAACATACAAATTCAGACGGGACTAAACTCTAAGAACGCCCCGGTCAATCTGACCAGGAATCGAATCAAATGGGCACCCATCAGAATTCTGATCAAATATATGACCATTTCTGCTCGAACTAATTATTTACTGTTGAAAAATCCAGTCAAATATCTGATCAAGGATAAAATATTTGACTAGATTTGGCTCAAAACTTAAAATTTTTTGTACAAAATCTAGTCAAATATCTGATCGAAGATAAAATATTTTAGAGTGTATAGCAGCGCCCGCAGCATTTTCGCCAATAGAGGGACTATGATCTCTACTATGTTGCTCATGTTCATTGCAGGATGCTATGGATGAAAGTCAGAAGAAACACCACTCGTCCAGTGCAATGGACGATAGTTTGGTATAATCTGTTTAAATGGATACGGCATAACCATCCAAATAGTCAAAGGAGAACAATTACCTCTACATTAGCACAAGGAATTAAAGAACAGCAAATGTTCAGATTTAATACATGGTCTTGTCGTTTTGAGTGCATTTGTTATTGAAGCAATGCGTATTTCATAGTGTAAATCAAATGGCGTCATACATTAATAAGTAGATGACTATATATAATTCCATGCCTCTCCCCCACAGACGTCGCGCCCTTGCGATGCCCGAGGTGACGTCGTCGAAGAATTACGCTATTACCGTTTGGAGATGCAATTGGGGGACAAATGGGGGATATGTGGACATCATGATGGTAAACGTATCTACATATGAGAATGTGAATCAATGACATGGATTTATCCACGCGCTCATGGATCTGTCTTCCAAAAAGAAAATGAGAAAAAAGAGGAGACCTAACAGGAATATCATTAGAGTGGAACTATTCCACTACATGAATGTATCCACTGAGTGGATTTTACTACATGAATGTATCCACTGAGTGGATTGATCTGAAAATCAGAATTAAGAGTAGCAATTCCAGTAAAACATTATGGACTGTAGTGAAAGTCGACTCAAAACCCTGTTCGTTCCAATGAAATAAAATATGGCTGTAACTTTTTAATGGAATCATTTTCCAGAATGAGCCTAGAGAGACAGCGACACTGATAGATCTGTTGTTATATACACTGTACAGGAAATATTTCAATCAACAATAAATGACACAGCAAATCATCCCAAATAAAGGGTAAAGATGGAGTTATTTACAGAATGAATACAAACCTATGTGGTTGGTAACTGCTATTCATGGGTGCAAACAGCACACGTCCCTATATACTATCTAGAAACAAGAGCGAATAGTGTCCATAGGCCTACATACATACCCTGCGTTAATTTATGCTCCATCTGAACGGCGTAGGACTACATGAGCATAAACACATACACCAAGACCTAGGCCAAGAGAGATTTCACTTGGGCTTGTCTTGATGAATTTTCGACATTTTGAACACATTTCAGGTGACATAGTAACATATCGACTATTATTTCACCATACTACTATTTCAGGTAGAGAAACTTCTGATCGATGGTGCTCGTTCATTTTACAGCAGTGGGTTCATCGTGAGTGACACAACAATTAGTCGTGTCACTCGCGTTTTGTGAGTGACACGACGCCATTTTAAAGGTGAATCATGACAAACCTGTGAAACCTACAAGGATGTTTCAAGCATAGTGGTACTTAGGGCTGCATGTACTAGTACCCAGTAGGAACATCTAATTTTGAGCAAGAAGGGGTGCTGCAGAACTTTCTCGACACTAACCATTTCGGTTTTTCGAGTCCTCGTTTTTTCAGGAGGAGAATAATATGTCGGGAATAATATGTCATATGTTATTCCTCTGAAATTTCATATCCAATCAAATTGCTGTATACTATATGACAGGAGAAATCATCTGATGAAATATTGTTGAAATCCAAGGTATGCTACAGTACTTTCCGAATATGGGTAAAATTGTTGGCACATCCTAACTTCATGGCTGACACTCTTATGTCCACTTATGTTTGAACATGACAAAATGTAACAAATAAACTAATTGTCAGTACTGTTCAAACATCTGAGAATTTGTGAGAGCGGGATAGGCCCACAATATTCACTCTTAGAAGAGGGGACACTAGGAAGAAGTTGCTACTGTTTTAAATGGCAAGTTACTCAATTAAACCTACGTCAAGTGTCAATAAATTCTTTATACACTGTACATCTACCTTCACATAACAGTTCTATTTACATTACACTGACCGCCGATGCTGAAAGGCCGCTGGTAATATTTGCAGAAGATTGAAATCACACTGGGCTGTAGTGGACTCCACATCTGTACAGCATTACCTTTGGGTGCAACCTAAAATATGATTGATTTGGTGTGTGTTCCATCAGAGAACAACACAATCAGACATACCGGTATTGTACAAGACAATATATTACAACATTACCAATGTGTGTATATATAGTATATTCAGGTGGCCAAAAACAACGGTCCTCCCTTTCAGTCACCTCTTGCGACTGACAGGTCTGCCACAGCCAATGGTTGTAGTTTACCTTTACACATACCACTGCAACTGGCTGAATACAGGTACCCATGCAGTCGATACATCGCAAATACAGTAGTACACTTGTCTACTAGAGTTACAGCTGGTCGTACAGTAGGTACCCATGACTGCAGTGCTCACTGCTTACATTGCAACCACAGTAGTATACTTGCCTACTAGAGTTACAGCTAGTTATAGGTACCCATGACTGCGGTGCTCACATTGCAACTACGGTAGTACACGTGTCTACAAGAGTTACAGCTAAATGTAGTTATAGGTACCCATGACTGCAGTGCTCACATCGCCAACTACAGAAGTACACGTGTCCACTAGAGTTGCAGCTGGTTATATGTACCGTACCCGTACCCATGACTGTAGTGCTCACTGCTCACATTGCACCAACAGTACTTGTACACTCGTCTCGTTCTGTAGTGAGCTGGTTATAGGTACCCATGACAGGCATGACTGCAGCGCTTACATTGCAACTACAGTTGCACACTCTTCTAGAGTTACAGCTGGTCATGGGCGGCGATCCTGGGGGTCTTTCCATTTTCCGGAAAGGAGGCCATGTTCCCCACAATATTTTCACCAAATCGCCACTCATGCAGCTGGTGATAGGTACCCAAGAATGCAGTGCTCACATTGCAACTACAGTGGTATGTCTTTCCTACCAGAGTTAGAAATGATTATTGGTACCCATGCTCATATTGCAACTACAGGAGTACGGATACTAGCCGAGTTAGTGACAGCTGGTTATATGTACCCATAACTGCACTAGTGGGTAACATTGCAACTACGGGACTAGACTCGTCTGTCAGAGTTACGTATGTATTCATACGGAAGTCACTGTGGCACAACCACAACTAGGGGTACAGTAGGCTGTGTTACAGGGTGTACTCCAGAACTGTAAATATGCCCCTCTAATAGTCAGCTGAGCAACCAGTGACATGTGTGCTAGAACAGCAATGCACTTTTCCCAGTAAGTGTGATTGCAAATTCTGTGAACTGAACTTGCAGGTCAACAATGGAGCTGCTGAGAGCATGAATATTCAACACATCGCCCAAACTTCAAGTGGTCACGCTAAATAGGCAGCTGTGACTACCGGAGGTGTAAGTTGTAAATCATGGACAATTATCGGCCCTCACTAACCTTCTTGTTTGCATTCCTCTTGAGATGCTAACAGCTCTGCAAATAGCTAAATAACTGCACTAAAATTAGGTCCAAAGTTCAGTGTGAAAATTTGTGGTTGAATGGATCACGGTTAAGTAACCAGAAAGCAGATGGAGTTTGTACTCTCAATTTTATCACTGGCACCAGGCTTTGACGTTCCTTCAATCCATTTGATGGAAAATGTCCCTGTTACAACATTGATTGTCAAACAAATCCTGGGATCTGGCCTGTAGTAAACATGCTCCGAAATACCAGTATCATTACCAGCAAGCCTCAGAGTTCACAATATAGCCTCTGCAGAGTCTGCATGCAGCAGGGGTTGGAACATGCACATTATGCATTGCCTTTCTGCTACCAAAATGTACAGTTTCCTTCCGAATATAATCGGAGACTAGAATGGTCTACCTTCACAACTTATCAGCAGTTCCATCGGATCACATCGGCAAACACCCGCTCAGAGTAAAGTACTAGTGACTAGCACCACAGTACCACCCCACAACTGTGGTATTCACTCTCGGTTGATCTTGGGTTCTTGGCCTCTGTCGACCAGTTTGAGAGCCCTCTTGGAATTTCCCTCTTTGCACTGCATTGTTAGACTGCATGTCATTCGTGTGATGTGGTATTTCATCTACTGATGAGGTGCTTTGAGCAGTTCAGCTCTATTAAGGCTATTTATTATCATTACTTCTGTGGATGTCTTAATGTGTATATGGTGAGCTAAACTGTATATCTCTTTTGTATGGAACGCCAAATGGAACACCATATATCGAGCCGTCCGAGCGAAGTCATATTTTGTCCATGGAATAACGTGTCCTGCGCTATTTTGTCACTCAAATATCTCTGATAATGTATAACACAGAGCACGATATTTGATGGAACAAAATAAGACAGAGCAGGATATTTGAGATACAGAATAACACAGAGCGCGATATTCGATATGGTGTCCCATTTGGCGTTCCATACTTTTGTGGATTCTCACTGGTATCAGAGAGAGGTCATGATTGTTGTTAAATTGCTGTTCAGTGTACAGTACTGTAGGAACTGTAAACCTTTCAAGAATTACTGCAGTGCGTACAGTTTCTTCGGCATACAGCTCACAATAAATAGGAACCAGATCACTCTTTTGTGTGTTCCCCTTTCACCCGGTGCATGGTATACAATAGTAGGGGACCAAGGGTGATCACAAGGTTATAACAGTCGAACAGGGGGAACAATCATGAAAACATTAACAATTGGCACAGTATATATACTGTAAAGTATGCATGCATTAGTTTTGGAAATCTTCCAAGAATAGAATATCGGTAGGTGCTCACTGCTTAGTCACAGCAAATCACAACACATGAATGCAATTGGACAAAAGACCTTGTAAACAGAGGTGAATCCAGGACTGTGAAATAGGGCCCCCTCCGAAGGCTGAACTGGCCTCCCAGAGAAAATTGTTGATTACAGTGTGCTGAATGCAGTTTTCTACTATTTTGAAATTTAATATTGAAGCATGTACTGTACCTTCACCTTTTTCACTGCCATTACCGAACGCACGCGTGCGTACGGTACCGGTATATTTCTTATGGGATCAGTGTACTGTATTAGTTCAGTTGAAAATTCAACCGCATGTTGAATTGCTCTAGTGGAGTAGTGATTATATTCCCGCGGCACGGTAGTGTCTGGGGTTATTATAGTTTTGGGTGTGTACAGTAGCTGCCATCCGGAGTGGCCATCGCTGCAATGCTGGGGGCCACTAATTCGCATACTCTACTCAAAATTGTCAAGTTTTCGGATTTGAAGAAAACCTGGTGGGTGGGAACTACAGTTGGTCCCAACAAATGTGGAGGTAATTTCAAGGTCATCGGAGGTCAAGTTTGCACAATTCATGCAACATCCTCAGATGGTGACTTTTTGACCAAACGCCTCTTCTGCCTGCCACAACCTCGTCTAGTCTTGTGTTGAATGGTACTGTATTAGAAACACCATGCGCTTCAGATTATCACTAAGCAGCAAGTTTTACAAACCAGAAGGAGAACAAATGGGGATCAACACATGACTGTGGGTAGAATGTTCCCTTCTGGCCGCCTCTTATAAAGATGCTTGAACAGTAGTTAACCAAAACAAGAAACCCATTGTACCACATCTACTCCCGAAAAAATATTATGAATTTGATGATAGATGCAAGGACTCCACAGGAACTAACAGTAAGATAAGGAAACATCTATCAAATAATACTTTCCCGGGGTTGGAAGACTTCATAAGATTATTGTACTGAACCATGTTTGTTTTTAATGAAAAAAATAGTATAAACTACTGGCTTCAGTTTAGGGTGCCAACCATACTGGTATCTAGACATTACATAAACTGTACCTGAGAAACTCATTATTGGTTTCAGGGGGACTACTGTCCACCACATGCCATTGCGGACCCTCCTTCATTCTAGACAGGGAACTCACGACCAGCCTGCAGGGGCAGGGGGTAGGCCTGCACAGGTCCCCTCAGCCTCGTCAGAGTACCTCAGGCAGAGATACTGCTCCTCTGGTCGGACGCCATGGAGGACCAGTAGGTACAGGAAGTTGCAAACCTGCCACTTACTGCTGTAGAACGTGAACCGTCCGGAATCCTGGAGTGTGGCGCCGCTCAAGTGAGCAAGGAGTCCTATGTACTCATCTGCTGTCTTCAGGAGAGGCATGTAGGGTGCAAGAGTCACGATGCTTCCTAAGACATCACCAGACAGAAGGTACCCCTTGCCTGAAGCAAAAGGGTGTTTCCCTTTAAATTTAAGATGGTTAGTAGGCACCTGATGCTTGCTACCAACTTTGCCAGCTGGATATATGGCATTGAACATATGTCCAACGTAAAGACCGGATGTTACCCTGTTACTTTCCGCTGTCAGCATGCTAGTCAATAACTTAACGTTCACAAAGCAGTCATCATCTGTTTTCAGCAGGTACGAGGGACTGCACTGGGTCCACGCCCAATGGAGGGCATACTTTACTTTCAGTGATGTGTTCCTTGAGTCTTCATCAACATTCACAAATAAGATATCTCTGTATCTGACACTTTCCTGTTCCACTTTCGACCTCTGTCGATCATCTGTGGGCAGTCCCATCACAAACACGGTCTGATGGTGATGGGGACCTGGCAGCTTCTTCAATGTCCCCCAAGTATTCCGGACAGTGTTCCTGTTTTCAAGCTGTTCTGGGGAAGACATTGCAAGGATCATCACAATTTTATCAGGCATACAGGCTGGCTCAGGCAACCCGGAGGCAAAGGTTGATGGCTCCCAGACAATGTTCACGGGGTGCCCTGATAGGGGCTCGTTATTCTCTCCATCCGATAGTCTTTCGTCTTTCTTGCTCTTGGGAGAGCTGTTTTGCAGACTCAACTGGATGATGTCCCTGGGCTTCCTGATGAGCGACAGGAGAAGGAACAGACCGCAAGCCAGGAAGAAAGCAATAGTCACTTTAGGGCCGCCGATCAGCTTCAAGAATATTACCTTCATAGTGCTGAGACTTCCACGTGATCGTTTGGGAGACCTCATGAAGACAACTGCTACAGTGCTGCAGGATTCTCGCAGCAGTACCAAATATAGCAGGATGCCGGGAACGGGGTGGGTCTCTGTGTCACAAAGTCTACATGATGTCAACCTGAGAAAGTCAGAAACAGAAGATAACAATTGGTAAATGGTGAGTTACAAAAGCAGAGTAGCAGAGTGATATATCTGGTGTCCACATTGGGAGAGGGAACTGCAGGCAGCACTGGCTCCATCGTCTGGATATTACCAGCGGGCAGGCCGAGGTGTCATAGAGAGTCATACCGTCATAGACACTTTTTCGGGCAGTTTGGACTCCAAAATTTAGATATGTGCACTGAAAGGGTCCGAAAAGAGAGGAAAATCTGGCATCCTCACCATGAAGTGAGAGTGCTCTGTCGATTTACTGTATGCACTGAAATCACATAATTGGACTAAGAAATTTTGGAGCCAGCGCAAAGTTGCTAACCCTGGCCCGCAGCTATGACCTGTTCACAGCATACAGGTGCACTCAAGCAGGTACATCGCTGGAGGGGGTGTAGGGGGGGGTCTCACCCCCCCAATAGTTGTCAAAAATATGAAATAGTTGGAAAAATTTGCAGCTAGTCGGGATTTTTCAGGTACCGGTAGCCTAGGGGTGAAATCACCAGACATGATGTTTTCAAACTAAGACAGAAATGTAAATTCTATGGCGAGGAACTCCAATTAGAAAGCTAAAATTTCTAACAGTAACTTGGAAGATTGTCATTACCTATTTTGGGAGCATTTTTGCATTCCTACAGAAATCTGCGCTCCGCGCCGGCTATTCGTTAGGCGTTGGAACTTGTGTAATGCTATATATTTGAAATCTAGTTACCAGTTTTGTCAAAGGTATTGGGCAATACGAAAGAAGTGCTCCATTTCCCTCAGGAATTCCAACCAGGCATAGGCCTACCATGAGGAGAAGACCATGATTGCACATTTTCAGTGTCAATAAAACGAATCAAAGAGGCGATCTCCTGCCATCTGGGAGCTTCTTGGGGCCCAAAATTTTCTTGTACGCTCCGCGCAGAACTAGGGTGGCGCTCTGCTCAGATGGTGAATCATACATCTCATGATACAAAATAACAGGACAAGAAATGTCCATCTAAAGATATTTTCAGAGTCGATAAAACGGCCCAAAGATTGGATCTCCCGCCATCTGGGAGTGTTTTTGGGGCCCTACATTTTCCTGTACGCTCCGCGCCAACCTTTGGTGGCGCTCCTGCGCCCTCCAAACACTCAGTTGGAATTTTTGTTTTCCAGTTGGAATTCTGTACCTTTTCACCCCCCCAATCGTCTGACCCTGGCTACGTCCCTGCACCCGAGGCTTCAACTTTCCTTCCTGCCTAATTCTACTCATCTTACCTTTGACCCCACCCCCCTTGCAGACCTGGGTAGTGTTAATCTAATTTCCTGAACAAAATATTGCTCTTCCTGAATGATTCAAAAATTGCCCCTGCTGATATCCTGTTCTGCTGTACAGCATGAAACGACATATCATGCAGTATTGCAGTGTACTGTTCACAAATGCAGATGGGGCCAAGCCTCAACAATCTGCTATGGTGCAGATGAAGACTCAGATCAACTAGAGAACCAATGGTTCAGAAGCTCAAACCACACAATTAACCAATGATTGGTTGGGACTGCAGGCAGATTTTTTTTTAAGGAATCTAAGAATTGGCAAAAAGGCATCCCTTGAGCTTGTCACAGAAATTATGCGGAATTTGACCTTTGATGACCCCATAAAGACCTCCACTCTACATCCACCAAGTTTTGTTCGATTCCGACAAAGTTTAGAAAACTGCATAAATTATGCAAACATACATGTACCTTGAAATGACTTTGATTTGACCTTCACTTCCATCTGGAACAAAGGTAGTATACATTCACCAACTTTCGTTGAAATCCGACAAAGTTTGGAAGATTGCATTTATCATGCGAATCCAACTGCCGATGACCTTGGAATGAGCTCCAACTTTTTCGGTACCAACTTATCGCGCTAACATGATCAGAGCAGTGCGGCGAGCCGGCGACGCCTACTTTCGAACCCATCCAAGATTTTCCAAGGGAGCACATGTGTGCCAAGTTTTGTGTCGATGCCTAAATGGACATTGCATTCGAGAGTTATTGGGCCAGCCTATTAACGCCTAATGTTTCGGGTGGTGGCAGAGACAGCAGCTATAGTGCTATACACATCCAGAACCATAATATCCCCCGGACACTCCGTGCCATGGGGATATGATCAGGCACCATGGTTACACATACAGTACAGCACGAAGGAATCTTGTAAATTACTTTCTGACACTAATTGGGCACTCTGGTAAGAAAGTTCAGTCTAGTTTGCACTCATCAATTGGTGCCTCACTCCAAGTCAGCCATAGCCATAGAAGCAGGTGTAGTCACTGTAGTGGGGAGATTGGTCCTCTAAAATTGGAATGGAAACCAATCCCGAATTTGGAGGATGGGGATTGGAGAAGGGTGTACAAGTTGTAGTCAGTTCTACCAATCTTCAGATAACGCAATGGGGCAACACATACTGTATGTCCGGTAGCGATAGGCTGGGGATAGTTAGTGTATGGCAGACTTGTAGTACTCGAGTGAGTCGAGTTCGTACTTGAGTACATTTTCTTGTATTCGTACTCATACTCATGGGCTCTGTACTCATAGTCGTCCGTCGGCATTTTGAAAAACAAATATCTTTGAAGGTGCTTAGTACTCATCACTGCTTATGATATTCTTCTAATTTCCCCAGAGGCATGTGGGTTCTTGAACCACCTATCTCACCTGTTCTGCATTCAGAGGTTGTCTTATATTGTTACAGTATTTATTTAGTGTCAACCATCTCGATCTGATCGGTTGGGTATTTGGGAACTTTCTGGTGCGCAGATAATGAGATCAGTTGAAAGCAAAGGGTTGTGTGTTGCCAGCATCTATGTGACTTACAATTAAAAGCTTGAATATATGGTGAAATTCATATGCACTGAATTTTGCAAAGATCTGTCCAAGTTGGAAATACTGTATGCATGAATTATGCAAACTAGATTCACTGAATGACCTCTAGTGACCCGGCTGTACCTGTGAAAACTCTCCGGACCAAGGGTATGCCACATCCACCAGCTTTCATAACAATGAAACAAACTTCGAAATTTGGCATAAATTATTCAGATTAGATACACTAAATGCCCTCGGTGACCCTGGCTTCACTTTCAAATTTCGACAAATTTCAAAAAAATTGCATAAATTATGCAAATAAGGCTACCTAATTGGCATATTTCATGCTGAAAATCTAATCAGTTCATCTACCTGTAATTAGGAGATTTGGTTCCCAAAATATTATCAGATTGTGTACCCCAACCTGGGGGCCACA